>APFE030441621.1:85934-126886 GCA_000404065.3 Pinus taeda | reverse complement strand
TGGCAGAGACAGTTTGCAAGGTGGATGATCATGGAATCTTCCATAAACTTCTCCTGTGACACTTGCCTCTCTAAATTCACCTAGGGATGAGTAAGAGATCATGAAATCTCCAATTGAACTGAGAACTATCAGAGAAATGACACTAATAAAAAATCTAGAAGCTGACTCACCCACCTGCAAACATCTATATATGGATCCCTCATCCTAGAGATCCAGAGGCTGGAATTTTTCATCTTGTAGGGAAGTGTTGTTGGTTTCTCTGTAAAACATCATAGTGTTGGGTGATCTAGCTTTTCATGGGGTGAAGAAGGGCTTTCATGCTGGGAGGATGGCACTAGGTCAGATCAATGGGTTGTAATCCTCTCTTCTACTACTTCTATCAATAAATTTATTTGAGTTTTCCTCCATATTCTTGTATGTCTTTGAATGTTGAATTGATATATGCATTTGTATGGTCAATATATATTTGATCCTATATTGTTTATGATTATAGATCTCTATGCTTTGATGGTATTATGTTGCTTTGAATCTACAAGTTTTCTTTGAAGCAAGACAAGCGAGGAAGGAGTGGCAAAGATCTGTCAAAGGGGAGAGGAACCAAGCAAGGAGCCAAGCGGAAGACTACGGTTGGTACTCTCTGCTTCTCTCTCATCTATTTCTCATAAAGGAAAACACAAGTGACTTTATTTTTTTTGTTTCTAAGATAGCTACCCGTCTTAGTGGGACTAGCAGCTCTGAATGGACACTAGTTTTCCCGATAACAGTGACGATGTTTAGCTTTAACCTGTTGACATTCTAAACATCGGGCCACAAACTTTGTTATATCATTTTTCATTCCTGTCTAGAAAAATAGTTGTTTTAAGTATGCATACATTTTCTGGACTCCTGGATATGCAGCATATGGAGCTTGGTGGGCTTCCTTCATTATTAATTTCCGAAGTTCATCATCATCTAGGACGTACATACTACCCTTATATCATAGCAATCGATCATTTTCTAAGGTGTATCCTCCCCACCTGGTCACCACAAGTACCTATTATTGTAAGGCAAGTTTTATTTGTTGGTATTGCAGGTCCCCTACCTGGTGGTTTAGAATCTAGCTTCTCAAGTCTATCTTTAATGACGATATTGAATGAAGTCTAGGTCTCCTTCTTAAAGCATCTCCAACTTTATTCTCTTTTCCCTTAATGTAGGATATCTTGAAATCATAATCACTAAATAGCTCACTCCAGAGTTGTTGTCAAGCATTAAGGTCCTTTTGTGTGAAGATATACTCAAGACTTTTATGATCTGTTCTTAATTCAAATTGATGCCCCATCAGATAATGTCTCCATAGTCTCAAGGCCATTACAACTGCCATGAACTCCAGATCATGAGTAGCATAATTGACTTCATGGGTCTTAAGTTTATGTGAAGCATAAATAATAACCACTTCATCTTGCATCAAGACTACACCTAATCCTTCTCCTGATGCATTCGTGCATACGCAAATGTCCTTGTCCATGTCTGGTACCTTTAATATTGGAGCAGTTGTTAGTCGATGTTTTAGCTCATTAAATGCTTTCTAACACTCACTTTTCCATTCAAGCTTAACCCCTCCTATTTCTTCTCTGGCAGCTTCATAAAATAGAGATAGAGATGTGCACCTCGGCGAGATGGCATAATTACATATATAAGACACTCTGCTTTGACTCATTCCTCCTTTCCTTTGGAGGTGGGTGATGGGATTAGATAGATGTGAGAACCTTTCTACAAATCTTCTATAATAGCCTGCCAACCCCATAAAGCTACGTACTTCCTTGACATTATGAGGAGTAGGCCAAGTCATTATAGTTTCAATCTTACTGTAATCTAATGCAATGCCTTTCCCACTAATGGTATGGCCTAGATATTGAATTTCTTTCTCAAAGAAGGAACATTTAGTAAGTTTCCAATATATCTTATGTTCTATAAGGCATTAAAGTACCAATCTTAGGTGTTCTAGATGCTTCTTCTCATTGCGGGAATAAATGAGGATGTCATCCAAGAACACTTGAACAAAGAAATCCAGATATTTTCAAAAGACACTATTCATCAAGTTTAGGAAGGCTACCAGAGCATTAGTCAAACCAAATGGAATAACAATAAACTCATAGTGTCCATATCGCGTTCTGAATGTCATCTTAGGTATGTCTTCCTCCTTGATTCTTAGTTGATGTTAACCTGACCATAAGTCTATCTTGGAAAATATTGAAGCTCCTTTTGGTTGGTTAAAGAGGTCATCTATTTGAGGCATGGGGTACCTGTTCCGAATGGTGGCCTTGTTTAGATCTCAGTAATCAATACACAACCTAAGAGTTCCATCCTTCTTCTTTACAAAGATCACTGGCGCACTTCAAGGTGACACACTAGGTCGGATAAAACCTTGATCAAAAAGTTCTTTAAGCTGTATGCTCAACTCATTAAGCTCTAGGACAGCTATTCGATAAGGTGTTTTAGATATGGGTTCTATTTTTGGTTTCAAAGTTATGGAGAAATTGATTTCTCAAATTGGAGGCAATATTGGTAGATCTGGATGGAATACATATGCAAATTTGGAAAGTAGTGGGTGCAACTTATCCTAGAACTTCTCGTCAGTACGAACCATCTCTACCGAATAAATCTTGCACCCTTCCTTATACACTTATTAACTTTCTTGGCTGATATGAGGTGCAACGTAACATCATGTCTAATGCCTTTAATCACTTTGGTTTATCCCTGGTCATTTTTAAGAGAACTATCTTATTATAGCAATCCAGTATAACTTGATGAGATTCAAGCCAATCCATTCCTACAAAATACCATATGTAACAACCCCAAAATAAACATGTAATTAATTAGATTAATCAAGTAATTTATAATCAACATGCAATTATCAACTAATTAACATCAAATTTCAAAACTATGAGTAGAGAAAACTTACCTGTGATTTCAGTTGAAGTCTGCTAACTGCAACAAAGTCTTGGGAATGACTCTCCACCCAATCGTAGGCTCAATTGCACAAGATCTTGCTACAACTGGCCACCCTCGAGCCCTCAATCAACGTACTACTGCCAGGGAATCCTTTGTCTTAAAACAATATTCTCCCAAGAGAATGAATGATAGAATCTTGGAATGACAAAATGCCTCCCATCTTCCTCACCATCTAATAAATAGAGCAAACATTGGAAGGGGAACCACATGCACACACTCCATGTGTCCATATGCAACATTATTGCTTTCTTGTTTTATTTCTTTTGTTTTACTTTTTGAAAGCTTTATTGATTTTTTTTATTGTTTTCTTGTTTTATTTCTATTTATATTTATTTATAGATTTAGTATGGTTATTTAGTAGTTTATTATTATTTATGACTATTTTTTTATTCATTGTTTATTATTTATTTTCTTGTATTTTTTAATATTATTTATTATTTATTATTAAGCGACATTACAATCATTCTTTGAAGCATTCACTTCAGTACTTTGTTGATGGCCTAAACTTGTCCATTAGCTTGTGGATAATAAGGAGTAGAACTATCATGTGAAATTCCTGACTTGGCAGTTAACTCAATCATCATGTGATTGTGAAAATGCAACCCATGATTTGTAACTATAGCCTTTGGTACACCAAACCGAGTAACCATCTCGCCATTGTTATTTAATGTCGGCATCGCCTCAACCCATTTTGTAAAATAGTCAATGGCGACTATAATATACCCATGCCCCCCGACTGAGGTGGGATTACATTTCATGAAGTCAATGCTCCATTTGGCAAATGGTCCACTAGTGATGACAAGATGCAATGGTGCAAGTGGTAATCTCATTCTACGGTCATAGATCTGGCATGAATGATGTCTTTTGATGGTAATAATGCAATATTTGAATATGGTAGGCCAAAAGTAACCAGCAAGGAGAATTCTCTGTGAGGTAGCATAACCAAATAAGTTTCCACCACAAGCACACTTATCTGGTTATGCTACCACACAGAAAATTCTTCGTGCTAGTTACTTTTGGCCTACCATATTCAAAAATTATATTATTGCTGTCATAAGCTATTATGCATGCCCGATCTATGACCGTAGAGCAAGATTTCCACCTGCACCATTGCATCCTGTCATCACTATTGGACCATTCACCAAAAGCGGCATTGACTTCATGACATGTAACCCCACCTCGATCGATTGGCATGAGTATATTATAGTCATCATTGACTATTTTACAAAATGGGCCGAGGCGATGCCGACATTAAACAATAGTGGCAAGACTGCTGCACTTTTCCTTTTCAACCACGTGGTTACTTGGTTTGGTTTACCACAAGCTATAGTTACAGATCATAGGTCGCATTTTTGTAATCACATGATGCTTGAGTCAACTGCCAAGTTAGAAACTTCACATGATAGTTCTACTCATTATATTCACAAACTAATGGACAAGTTTAGGTCATCAACAAAGTCCTGAAGCGAATGATTCAAAGAATGATAGGGGTTCATAAATGAAATTGGAATTTAATCATGTACTTGTATTTGTGGGCATATTAAACCTCGATTAGGAATGCAACTAGATTCACATCCTTTCAATTGGTGTATGTTCTGGAGGCAATCTTGTCGATACAATGTGAAATTTCATCTCTTAAACTTGCGATTGACCTGTTGCCCAACACTTTTGATGAATAAGCGTGTTTCTTAGAACTTATACATTTGGATAAAACCCATCGTGAAGCTACAGTGGCTAACGAAGCGCAAAGAAATGAATCAAGGCGCAATATGACAGAAATGTCAAGCCTCACATTTTCTCAGAAGGAGACCTGGTCTTGATTTACAATCAGGAAGCTAATAAACTAGGAGCAAGAAAATTTGAACCACTATGGATAGGTCCTTATATTATCAGGCATGTTTTGGTAAAAGGAGCCTATGAGTTGGTAGATTATGATGGAATTCCATTGTCGCAACTCTAAAAAGGGTTATATCTCAAATGTTACTATGCTTAATTGAGTGTAGTAAAATCATTGTATATATGCTTTAATTGCATGTGTGTTAGTGTGTCTTTTAGAGTTTTTATGTGGCTAAGTAATCAACTTTTCATATTGTTATAGTTGTCGGAATCTTGGAACCATTTTATGGTTACGCCGGTGCTGCTAGTTGTAGTACGCAGAACCTATCTTCTGCAGCATGGGCCAACTTTGCTCCAAGTGGTGAGTTAGTGATTTTTCAATGGATTTGTATTGATCACTCGACAAAAAATATCACTGAGTATAACACATTGTTCGAACTTCTCTCTGATGCCATTTCACTTGGCATACGCCGAATCATCATTAGGTTGGACTCACAACTCGTCGCAGTGCAAATAACAAACATTTATACTGTCCAAAACCCAACAATTCTTCGTGTGTTCCTTAGAGTTTGTCTTTTGGAAAGACATTTTGAGTACATTAAATATAAACATATTTCCAAAAACTTTAACACATTAACTGGTTCATTAGCAAAATATGTGTTAAGCAGACATTTGCAACACATGTAAAAGTAAATTTTCAATTCACATCATTAGTTGAATAGGATAACACATAACCATATATATAAAAACTCTGAAAGTAAAAATAGATATATGTTTTAAAAGTTAAAAAAAATTTAAATTGTGTCCAAGACATGTTTGGTCGTCTGACCTAAAAACTCAAAATGGATGCAAAAATCATCCTAAGTAAGCCTAGTGATTTTCATGATAACAGGTCATAGCCTAAGCTATCATGTGTAAGAGACGCATCCAATGGCCGTGAAAACCAATAATATGGAAGTGCAGCCTCATAGGTAACTCCTTGATCTGGACATTCGGAATACCGAGGGTTAACCCCTCTACATGATCCTGCAACTATACTAGTGTCTCAGCCAAATCCAAATCCTAGAGAACTTCTCTCCCGACATTTCTTCGTGCTGGTACACCTACCTCCTATTGGTGTCCCATTGGTCAAACAGTACCAACATCTGTATGTATAAGAAAAATTTTAGTTTAGTCTTGGAAACATCAAAATACAAAAACATGTAGAAACTTAAAAACAAAAAAACATTTTGTCAAAAACAATTTACCTATAGCACCCCATTGAGCGCCCATTGGTAAACTCAACTCTGGATCTCCAAGAAAATCCATCCCTGCGTATGGATGCTCCTCGATGACAATGTGTTGCCAATTATGCCAACTGAAGAATGTAGTAGAAAATATAATCGATCACTGACTAGCATGTGTAGCCATTAATTCGACCCATCTCTGCATCTATGGATCTCTAGGACCAACTACACCCAATGTTACATGTTGAGGTTGCATCTATGGAATTCTCTTTAAGGTAAAATAAATTAAGAGCGATCCATAGCTAAAGTTCTTTTTCTTACCACTCTTTACCTTTGTCAGCTACTCTTTAAGTGAAGAAAGTACTGCCTCACACCAGTTGAATAAATTTGGCTCAAGACACTCAAGTGCATACTACATGTATGATCTATTCACCAAATGAAGTGCCACACTGCCTGCTAACTTTGCGATGGTGAAAAGGATTGTTCTCAATGGAAAATCACGAATAACTTTGACGATTATCTTTTTGTCCTTGCTAGGTTGTGTACCTGGCCAACAAAATTATCGAACATAGCCCCTCAATGATTCCCCTCCACAGGAAGAACCTGAAAGAGATATGAGGGCACCATGTCTCGACAACCTTGTAAGAAAGTAAACATCATCTATCAAAATAGAGACCACTTTGTCCCTTATGTGAAAAGCCTGATCTGTTGAATCCCATACATGAACTAGGAACTACAATAGTTCTGTTTATTACCTCATTCTGGACAACCTGAAATATTTGAGCAATGTACAATTTTCGAGGGCCTAAACTGTACCCGGATCATTTAGGGCAATCATTTATTTTCTTCATGCTCTCTTTCTCACCAAGTAATAGACATTCTGAAATCCTGAAATCAAACCATAAGCTTAGTTAGGATCCTTTTCATGCAAAAAAATGGAGAAATTTTGGGCCAAACAGGTGAAACAAGTTTGTGAAACTTGCCTAGCGTAGCCCAGGCAAGGAGATAGTGCACTGCAGTGCAACTATCTTTTTGTTTGGGTGTTCTCCAATGCAGTTTTCGACATGGAAGCCTACGCTGATCCCAGGAAAAAAAATTCTAACCTGAGGGGACCTAAAAACCCTAAAACCATGCATGAAACTGTAAAATAATGACATGGAAAGAAAGAGGAGGGGTAGATCTCCTACCTGGTCCAGACGACACGAGAAATGGTCCACAAAATCTCTCGCAATTAGTTGTTGAAGATCGAGGTAAAAAACAGGGTCAGAGCACAAACTAAATGGTAAATATCAAATGGTGAAAATAACATGGTAAATTCTTGTTTTTATGTTTATTTCATGATCATTAAATGAGTCAACTTTAGTACTTACCTAATTTTACCAATGAAACAGGTATGTTTAATCCATTTGGTGTTGCTTTGAACAGATTTACAGCTGACTTACAGAATTTGACGTGCACGATTGTGAATTTTACTTTGGCCACAGAGCATACTTTTATCTCTTTTTTGAGCTCTGTTAAACATTGAAAAATGAACCCCCTTGGAGTCCTCTTTAAGCTCTTTTCAGGCTCTCGAAATATAAAAATATTTTCGAGTGCTTGTCCTTTTCAGCTTGTTAACAAATTGGAAACAACATCTACTCAGTATACGTTTAACGCTTTTGCAAACTGAGATAGATTATTTACGAAAAAGGAATATGTTGATCGAACATGGTCAATAGGTTCTCTCTCGTATTGTTTTACGTTGTTTTGGACTTGAGAGACAAATCTACGAAAAAGAACTTGTGGAGTTTTTGTTTTGTCCCTTTTCAAACTCTCTAAACATGAAAAGGGCCGAGTTATCATAGTCATTCAACTCGTTAAAACATCAAATAGCGACAAACTTGTCCATCGTGACAAGACCGAGTTTCACCTTTGCTAGACTTGTTAAAACATCACATAGCAATGGATTCACCCAGTGGGTGGAATTATATAACAATCATATGTTATCCTCGTCGAGATTGATAAAAAATAAAAAGGAACTAGTCAGCAATGACTGGGGAAAATGGGAAAAGGTGTAAACCACATAATGGCAGCAGGTCGCTCTTGAACATGACACTTTCACTTCATAATTATGACTACATGGGTTGGGTTATCTGCTTGATGGTCATTATACCTTTGTCTATCAAACCATCAATTACTTTGGTTTTGGGTCATTGTTACCAATTCATTCAGTGTCGCCGACATGTTCAAGAGAAGTCATTCAGTCGAAAATCATCCTTTGCAATACTCATAAACCTTCAATTCCATGGTTGTCATTCCTAAACTTTGTTTCGTCAGTTGAATTCCATCTCCAAAATCATTCCATTCATTTCATGTCATTGATGTGGGATACATCAAAGCCATCCTGTGATTTGTCACTTCTTATCGACATCAACACATTATCCAAGAAGTTGACTTAGAAACACCCTTCCAGTGCCTTGAGGATTTCATACATCAATTGCAGGTTTCTCGCTTCCAGCGATAGGTTGACAACATTAGCCTTCGACTGAAAGAATTTCTATGGTGTTTGACATCAAAACATCGATTCACACCATGTATAATGTATTGTAGTACCTTGAGGATCATTATCATTATCGGTGATTTCTCTCGCGTATGTTAACATCTTACATCATTGGCTGGTAATCAAATGGTGTCTTCCCATGTTCAACTTCAGATCACATATTCACATGGTTAGACTCATACTTGAGTGAACGATTGAATGAGATAGAAGGCCACAAATCTAGTTCCATCCATCTAGGTTGTGATTTCAGGAAAGTACCAAATAATCTATACAATGGCTTTACATTGATGGTCATCCCATCATGGGTCTATATTTGTAGACGGCTATCTCTGTACTTGTAATAAAAGTTTTTATGCCGACCATGGGTATGTCTTCCCTCAGCGATTCATGAGAAAAATTTAAAATATCATGATATTATGTACTGTAATCGATGTAGGTCACCATCCACTTCTAAACCTCCTCATCACATCGTAAAGCATATCACTCGACATTATTATTTTCGACTTCATACTTTAAGGGGTAGTTGTTACAGATCCATTTGGGAAAATCACTCCCATCATTCAGATTAAAACCATTAGGGCTTATCAAACCCTAATTCAGTTGCTACACACCCTAGACAAGTCATCACTTTGAAAGCCTCCTTCCCTAAGAGTTTCTTGTCCTCAAGCCCTCTAGAAATGCCTCCTTGAGGGACCAGTGTAGCCTTGGTCAGGGGTAAGTGTGCTTTAGTGTAGGTAGGCCCATGTCAAGGCGCTTTCCAGAGCACTTAGGCCCACTTTGACCTGTGCTGGGTGAGATTGAGCAAAATCATCATAGGGTTATGGGAATATTCTTATCTTCTGGAAACATCTAGAATATTCCCCACACTTATCATCTCCTATGAGCTCGCAATTGGACAAGTAATGAGTTAAGTATCCTCCTATCCTTTGATCCCTTCCTCCATGGAAACTAACTTTAATTTTGGAAGGCCATTCAATACCCTCATTTATGATCAAACCTCCTCCATTTTCAGATAAATTGAGCACTCATCTAAGTGATCAAGGGTCAGACTTTGAGAATTTGTAAGGAGATACTATTGGTGTGAGGATTGAAATTGTAAGAAAGTATTTTTATGCTACTTGAGTGTTGTGCTTTTGATGTGATGTTGGTTGGAACCCAAGCTAGAAGAGTGACAATGGATCGGACTTCATGATTGTAATTCTTCCTTCCACTTAATAAATTTGTTTACACCTTTTCCCATATTCTTGTCTTTATGTATGATAATTATATGTGTAAATGCTTTCGATTCCATTTGCTTATAGTAGATATATCTCTTGCTTTGATTGGTTTTTGTCCTCTGTTTATGATTGCAGGTACTTGTCAAGTGAATTAAGTTTGAGAAGGAGCAATGGTAGCCATACAAAGGAGACAAAGGGAAAGTGAAAGATAACAAGTAGGCCCCTTGTTTTATTTATCTTCTATAGAAAAAGGTTAACTGCTTTAAATATGTTGTTTTAGGTGTAACTACCACCCTAGGTAAATTGTGTTTATTTATAGATGTAGAATTCCACATAAAAAATTCTACATGGAAGCAGGTAAAGTCTACTAGGGTGTACTAGGATGAAGGTAAAATACCAGAATGATGATCATTCCCCACTGGAGTCGCCAATTTGTTATGTGGAATTTTGCATATACAGATAAACACAATTTCCCTAGATGGGTAGCTACACCTAGAAAAAGATATTTAAAGTGCTTAACCTTTTTCTATAGAAGATAAATAAGACAAGGGACCTACTTGTTATCTTTCACTTTCCCTTTCTCTCCATTGTATGGCTCCCATCGCTCCTTCTCGAACTTAATCCTCTCGACAAGTACCTGCAATCATAAATAGAGGAAAAAAACCAATCAAAGCAAGAGATCTATCTACTATAAGCAAATGGAATTGAAATAATTTACACATATAATCATCATACATAAAGACAATAATATGGGAAAAGGTGTAAACAACTTTATTAAGTAGAAGGAAGAATTACAACCATGAAGTCCGATCCATTATCACTCTTCCAACTTGGGTTCCAACCAACATCACGTCAAAATAACAACACTCCAGCAGCATAACAATACTTGCTTAAAATCTCAATCCTCACACCAACAATATCTCCTTACAAATTCTCAAAGTCTAGCCCCTCGTCACCTAGATGAGTGCTCAATTTATAGGAAAATGGAGGAGGTTTGGTAATAAATGAGGGTATTGAATGACCTTCCAAACTTAGAGTTAGTTTCTATGGAGGAAGGGATGAGAGGATAGGAGGTTAATAAACTCATTCCCTATCTAATTTCAAGCTCATAGGAGATCATAAGTGTGGGAATCTTCTAGATGGCTCTAGAAGATAAGAATATTCCCGAAGCCTATGATGATTTTGCTCAATCTTGCCCAACACAGGTCAAAGTGGGCCTAAGTGCTCTGGAAAGCACCTTGGCATGGGCCTACCTGCACTAAAGCACACTTACCCCTGACCAAGGTTGTGCTGGTCCCTCAAGGAGGCATTTCTAGAGGATTTAGGCCAAGAAAATCTCAAGGAAGGAGGCATTCAAAGTAATGACTTGTCTAGGGTATGTAGCAACTAAATTAGGGTTTGATGAGCCCTAGTGGTATTGATCTGAATGATGGGAGTTATGTGCCCAAATGGATCTATAACAGTAGGGTTCAAAAAAAATTCACTAGGACCAACACAGGCCTAGGGAGTCGAAAGCAACACTCCACCTAAGTGATGGTACACTACAGTCAGGGGTGAAACACTTTGTCTCCTTCCTTGTGGGTGTGTTGGGTGTATATCCCAAATTTGTTTGTCGGTTTCCCTTCAAAAGTTCTAAGTTTTTTTGCATGGAAAGGATCCTAATGAGTCTCCCTTTGATGTTTCAAGTCTTCATTAGCATAAAATGGTTTTTATCTAGAGATAAAGAGAACATGAAGAATGAGATTTAAATGAATCTAATGATCCTGCTACCATCTGGGCACTAAAGGATTATGGATTGTTGAAACTTTTTTGGCTACATGGTATGAGGCAATAGATGGAGCTACTAGAATATCTTGTTTATACATGGGATGTGCAAGTACAAACATTTCGATTTGGGGAACATCTTCTCAAGGTCACAATAGAGGACATATCTTTCCTGATTGGTTTATCCAGGAGAGGTGCCCCCATCTCTCTCCTAGGTTGGAGAAATAGTGAAAAACTATATCACTACTTACTAAAACCCTCAATTCAAACCAACAAGAGATGGAAAGATGAATATAAAATATGTAACTAATTTTCCTTTAAGAATTATCGTGTTCATCATTGCTAGATTGGCAGGTAGATCAACACTTCATGTGGCCAACATATCATACATGCAGTATGGTGTGGAGTTCTTAGATCCAACAATATTCAAATGGAGTGAGGGGGTATTGGTCAATATGAAAGAATATCTTACTAAAAGCAAGAGAGGGAAAGTTGAAAAACTTTGGATATAGTTCCATCTTGGTCTCATTTTCCCTAGAATGGATTCCATTACTACACCCTTAGCTTATTACGCTTAATCACATTGATCCAAGGGTACCATGGATGCTGAGGTGGATAGATCATATGTCTTGACATGTAGGCCCATCAACGATCAACTTCACACCATGATTATTTGGGTGGTTATGCAGATAGTTCATTATGGTCAATAATTATCTATATGCAAGGATGGGTTTTTGTGATGACCCTAAGCTCATGCTTGCTGAGGATGAGAGATGGGATGTTATAGATAATATATTTCAACCATTTGAATTTTCAAAAGTTTTACAATTTTTTTGTGTTTTTGATGTTCTTGGGACTTAAACTATTGGTTTTTCATGCAAATACTGGGCCTGTTCAATTGATAGGTGCTTCATATCTCTGTCATGTAGGAGAAAAACCTCAAGAAGTAGTAGAACAATCACAGGTTGTTGCAGCAGGATAGGATGCACTACAAGATATAAATGTAGCTGAGATCCTAACTGAGGTGGAGCACTACATGGAGGGGTTGGCCCATAAGATATATGAGGCTGTGATTTACCAGGTTCCATTGCAACTTCATCAACACACCATTGGAGTGCCTAGCCATATTGGTCAGCTTCCACGAAATATATCTCGTTCAGTGGCTTGTTATCATGAGCACTTTGATTAGCTTACTTAGATATTTGCATGTAGTTTTGTATATGGGATGTGTGGCCATATGTTTCACAAGCACAAATTTTGTAAAAACAATATGTGTGTGTGTGTGTGTGTGTGTGTGTGTGTGTGTGTGTGCATACGTGTGTGTGTGTGTTTTCGTGTTCCTATTGTACTTTCAATGATGTGACGTGTATTGAAATTTATTTACATTCATTGCAAATCTCTATCTAAAACATGATTAGTAAGTTCATCTGTTAATATATTTAGATTTATAGAAATGTATTCATATTGTATGAAATCAAAAAGTATTTCTAAAAGGAGAACCCTTAGAAACATATGCAAGATGGTAGGAATTCTAACTGAATAAAAATTATCAAGTTGTAGTACCACAAAATTGTGCGTCAATTATGACGACTAAATGACTAAAACCATGTGAAATAGCGTCAGATAGTAGCTTGACCACTACACTATACTCAATGATATTGTTGGTAGAGTGACCAATACAAATCCCTTACAGGTTCACTAACTTGCCACTTGGAGAAAATATAGCCCATGTTGCGGAGGATAGGTTCCGATTACTAAGACTAGCACCATCACCATAACCAAAATGTAGTTCAAGGGATGCCAACATCTACAAACCAAAATTAAAAGGATTCAACAAAAACCTTAGGAAACTCTAAAGGGACACATCGAAAACACACTCAAAACAACTATAGATAATATGTACATAGTGTTACTATGCATGAGATCAAGGATAGTACTTTTTTAGTTACAACCCATTCCTAAGTTGCGCCATCAGAATTCCATCAAATCAACTAACTCATAGGCCCCTTTTGCAATGACACGCTCGAAAATATATGGATCTGACCACATAGGTTGGAACTTTCTTGAGCTTAACTTATTAGATTCTTGGTCATATATTCCTTCTAAGAAGACCCGATGATTGACACTTTTGTCATACTGTGCCTTGATACGTCTCTTATGGGCTTCATTAGCTATTGTGGAATTGCCCTGTGTCTATCTAATTAGGTTAAATGTAAAAGATATTCCTCTTCTATAAACGTGGCAGGAAGAAGTTCGACAACTATTTCAGTGATGGAATATCATATTTGATTGGAAGGATTGCTTTCATACCATAAACCAACTAAAAGGGTGTAAATCTGGTAGTAGTTCTTACAGAGGTTTGGTATGCCCACAAGGCAGCATACAGGAGAATATTCTGGTCTCATTTATGTATCCCTGCCATATGTTGAAGCATATTTTTGAGAACATTATTGATAGCCTCAACATGTCCATTAGGCCGAGGATAGTAGGGAATGTAACTTTCTTTGGAAAGTCCTAACTTAGCAATTAGTTTGGTCATCATATGAATCCATAAATGTTTTCCATGATCTATAACTATGGCTTGTGGAACACCAAACCATGTGATAACATGATTGAAAAAGAAATAAGTATCCATTGCACAAGTCTTTTTAAATGTAGGCAACGCCTTGGCCCATTTAGTAAAATAATATACTACGACAATGATATAGCCATGCCCCCCACCGAGTGAGGGTTTGTTGCAGACTCAAAATGTCTAACTCAACATCAGGTAAAACCACCCGATCGGGACCTTAGAGAAGATCCTTTTTCATTTGGATTGGTGGCTCCGATTGGGTATTATGGGACCAATTTCCCTTAATAAAAATGGATGAAGTATGTATGTGTGAAACTTATGATTAATGTAACTTGAGAATAAATAAATATATAAATTAACTATTAATCTATCTATCCCAAAAATATTATTGTATATATTTGATATAAATATAGATTATCAAATGATCATGAAGTTAAAACATACAAGTGATCGCTAAAATTTAATTAAATAGTTAATTAAATTTTGTTGATAAATCTTATCACATATATATGATTTCGTTGTTTATACACACAGTATATGATCTCAATCATACATGAAAATAGTGAAAAATGTAATATCACTTTTCTTCATGCATGTAGTAAACTTGATTTGAATAACCATTTAACTCATAAAACAGAGGAAAAATAAACAAGTAATAGTACCCGATTTATTATGACTCTACTCATGACAAAGAAAATATTGGTCCAACCTTGTATTAAGATTACTTGAGCTATAGTAGTGTAAAAAAAAGCTTTGTCCACAACATTCAGAACCCCTTCTACATTCATACGAAGGGGATTTATATTTTTTTAACAAAATGCAATATATAGAAAAGAAGAATGAATGTTTGAATCGGTTTTAACAAACACCACTTAAAATAAAAACATAAGACAATTTTAGATGTTGTTGCAACAATTAATCTAATACTCAGAAGAGGCATGTTCTCCCATACACTACCACATTTCATAGATATTTGTCTTAGGCTTCAATTCGCGTGGAGTCTGTGGTTGAATGCACTTTTGAATAATGAATACTGTGTCCCTGAGTGTTGGAAACATATGAGTAGTCATGTTGGATAAACATCTCAACATTAACCATTGACTATAAGGTTTAACCAAGAAATTCCAATGGAATTCTAAGCTAACTTTTAATAACTTTTCAATGTTCCCGAACTTCTTTGATAACTCCTGCCATGTCTTCGTTAATACTTTAATAGTAGGTAGATTTCCCTCTGGGCAGCCCTGAATAAGGTTGACCTATAGTAAATTTTCACTGATCGATTTAGTGAGCTCATTAGAAATATCCCTGGCACTGAATATCATTTTCTCTTCATGTTTCAGTTTGCTTTCCCAAGCTCAGAAGACTATTTCCTTTTGTGACTCTTCAATTGTAGAGACTTTGGCTAATCTCCATTCAACACTTTCTTGCCATGTTATAAAGTCTAAGATTTTTCCTCAATTTCTTCAAAGCATGTCCTCAGATCGGACAACTAATTCACCAATGTATTGGATACTTGACACAAATCATGGATTATGGCTAGTTTCTGAAAAGTAATATGTTGTTGAACAAGGAGAGTATTTCATTCTCCTTCTTCCTTTTTGAATTAATCCAATTCGGGATTAACCCTCAATTATTTAATACTTTCTTGTAACTCTTGGATTTAAGCATCCTAAGTTATCAATCAGATTCATGTTGAAGCATCAAGGCATCAAAGCTCTGTTGCATTTTAGCAAGTTGTGCTTGCCACTGTTGAGAAATAATCTACTTCTTGTTTTTGATACCCTATTCCAACTGCATGATCCTTTCACCCTTTTCTCTTAGAAGTTGTCATAATTCGGTGGCTTTATCTATGGTGGCAGAAACATATGCTCCTACACAATGTGAGAGCCTCCCTAGATCCTCAGCAGGATTAGATTGAGAGCCTTTCCACACCACTTGAAATGAAGTATATTTTTGGAATAAAGCCTGAGTTTGATCAACTCTTCTTCTTTTTGTTTTTATTTTCACAACAACTTTATGTTGTGGACTGTAAACTATGTCAAGAAAAGGAATCTCTTCAACCCTCAAAATGACCTCAGAGGTCGAGAAAGCCGAGATGATTTGTATGTCATCAGTGTCCAAAGCCTTGTTGGAGGTCCCAATAATAAGTGGGTTTTTTTTCCATAGTTTCATAAGTATGTGAAACTTTCCCTTGTAATGGATTCTTCAAACTTTTAGGCTCTGTTTCTTGAATGGCTTGATTGAACTGTTTCCATATTGCATCCAGTTTTTTGTCTTTTTGAGTTTCTTCTGCCTGAGAAGAGGAGGAAGTACTTGTCTCTTTTGTTTGAGGAACATCAGGATCCTGTGCTGAAATGGCCAAAAAATTATCCTAATTTGTGTTTTTTTGATGTAGCTTCAATAAATCCATAGGTAAGTGAGTAATCCTTTTATCTCTATACTGATTAAAGTGAGTTATCTCCTCCAGAGTTAATTTTGCTGCTGCAAGTTTCACAATGATCTAATAGGCATAGACTGATTCAAATAAGTATCAAATTTATTTGGCTCATGGATAAATTGTCTGATACTTGATCGTGTAGTGACATTCTTGGAAATTTCGCGAGGATCATATTGTCTATTCAAAATAGTTGAGAAGTTTAAACTTTGAATGTCATCAATCTCAATACTTTCATGTTTATAACTATATAGAGTATACATTCCACATGAAATAGGAAAATTAGCCCACATTTCCTTTTTATCATGATTTAGGTACTTTGAAAGACCATGTCCTATGGTGTGGTAATCTATTTCATGGGCTGGAAGTTTATTAGGGATGTAAGGGGGAAAACATAGACTTGTGCAAGACTACCAAATATCTAGACATAAGTGAGTGATTATTCTCCAAACCAGTTACCAATTGATAACAAATCATTGTTAGCTTTAGGTGAAACCTTAGGGGCTTTCTTATCAAAGACACTTTGGTGGTTGGGAAGCATTATTCTATGGAAAATTCTATAGAAATGAGGGTGAAATTTTGGTTCCCATAGTATTTCATGATAAATATGGATAGGAGTAGGGTCATTTATAGCCCATTTCCATCCCATTGAAGTAAAATTAGACGTGAAACAGATGGCATCCATTATATAGGCACTCATATAAAAGGGTGAACTACGTTATGTGAAAAATTACGTTTTCTCATATAATCATGATTTGAGTTGCTATATGGTGAGACAATATGTTTCCCCAATCCATAATATATCCATCAGAGGCAGCAATAATGAGTGGTACCCATTGATCAAAGAGTTTTCATGTATTAGGGTAACCATAGATCCTACACATCATAGTGGTTATGTGATAGTATGGACCAGCAAGGGAAGCAATAGAATAAATACCCTTATCTTAAAACTTATGTTTGTTAAGATCTCTTTAGTTTTTGATGGGCCTCGATTGATGCTCATTCTCCTTCATGAACTTCTGTATAAAAAGATTTTCATATTTTTGTTGAGGTTGTGGTACATGATAGATTTTGCTAAAATCACTATTGGTAAATGACATAATGATTGTCTTCTTTTGAGTCATGAAATTCCTATATGCAAAATTCATATGATCAATAAGCCATTTAACCATATATGTATAAGGAAACATGTTGGTCTAGGCTACAATCCTATGCAATTATGAATTGGTGATGTCACTGTAGGTATTTTCAAGGACCAAGGTAGAATCATAGGTCGTAGCTATTTTCTTTGTTACCCTAGGTCCTTCATCTTCAAAAATATTATAAATAGCTTCTGAAGAGGATCTTCTAGCATCTATAGTACAGGTCGTATCGGATAATAATGTAGGAATTTTAGTAGCTTCAGGTGGAAAAGCGATCGGTTGCTATTAAAAAAAATGTTTCTTCCTGGATTAGCTGGCCTATACATTTGTAACGAATTTTGTTTGTTGGTACTGGCTTGTAATGGAAAACACAAGAATAAGTAGAAATTCCTTAAATAGAGAATTATTTTTGAGAAAATAACTACTTTCCATGATGATTTATGTCTTTATGAGTAAATCTTGGAGACATCAAGTTGCAATTATTAAATCGTTTAAAAATTCCAGAAATCATAAATTCACTAATTTCATCCATTAAATGATAAACATGCATTCACGTAGGCTCTACACATGTCAACATATCAGAGGATTTTTATTGGGGAAATATTAGGAAGACACCTTTAAAACTCTCTATATACTTACCTTCTAATAGATGTTATTAAAAGATATAACAGTTATGAGTTTTGAGTGGGAAGAGGCATTAAAGGTTTTATATTGGGGATGCAATATCAGAGATTTTAAAAAGGTGCCTCCCAATAGAAAAGTTCTGATATATGGAAATGAGAGGAATATCATAGGATGAGGGATATTATAATATTGGAGTTTCAAGATATCGGAGGTTTGGAGAATCAGAGGATATCAGAGGTATTATATATTGAAGTATCAAAGTATCGAGACATCAAAGGATCAAAGGATAGGATGTTTTAAAGTGGTCTCTATTCTTAAAGTTCCGATATACCACATGGCAGTCTTGTGAGTCCAAGATTTTCTTTATCTTATCATAAATTCATGCTTATATCACTTTGGACTTACAGTATTAGAAAGTTTTAATCGAGGAAAAATTTACTTCAACTTTATTATAAGTAACGTTGTGATATTTAAATTTTCCGATATAACATTTCAGGTAATGCATTTTAAACAAAAATCTATCGGGTTTTAAACTTATGAGGCTAATCTCCGATATGAAAGTTCCAATAAGGGATATTTTTCTTATTCAAAGGTGTTTTGGGGACAAAAACTAAAAATTGCCTTATTTTATTAGAACCAAAAAACTTGATCAAAATTCAAAAGCATCCTCATTATTTATTAGTTCAATTATCATAAAAATTAATGGGGAGTTGTTGAGTACTACAACAATTGGCGACATATTGGGCAAAAAAATTATCTCTATAAACATAAATGAAATTTTAACTTACTAAAGAAAAATACTTAGAAAGATAAAAATAATCGAGGTTTTGATTGGTAAAGATTACTTTGAAGGAAATAACTCATTATTTTGCAAATCAACTCATAACTTATGAATTATGAAAACCTTTATTGTCTTTGTTAGTCATTTAATTAGTTGTAAATATAAATTTAAGAACTATAAAGGCTTAGCTTTTAAGATAGACTTTTTGTCACTGGTAGAGGCACTGCTGCCAGCAGGTGTCCATAGTCTTAATAGGGTTCCCATTTAATCAAAATGTACCAATATCCGATCCACTTATAGTAATATTTTAGAGGTATTAATTTTTTTATTTTTATCTTTTTTAAATCTTACTTGAAAGCCATTATCCTAGCTTGGTAACCAAATGATGACAATGCCATTCATATTTTATAATGATATTGAACAAGTCGGCTCATGATGATGTTGGAAATAATATTGAGAGGAGGGTGAATCAGTCTTATCAGATCAATAATTTAATTTTTCAAAACTAATTTCTATATGCTACTTCAGTTAAGTGAACGAGCATGTATACATGATTGTACTTAAGGCAACCAGCGTATATGTAGATATCTTTTGATTTACCCAATTTATCATGCATTAAAATTTAACCAATATATCAATAATTCAATAGAAAGTGCAGTAAAAGAAGAATAAAGAATCACACATAAGAAACACACATGAACACCAAGATATAAGGTGGAAACCCAATGTGGGTGAAAACCACCCGCTGTTGTCGTCTCTAACTTCTTTTAATAATAAGAAAATACGTTTACATTTTTTGTGTTGGTGCAAATAGATACCAGTATGTGAGATTCTACCTGCAGAAGGTTACAACCTTCTCTCGTTCTCTAGTTTCTCCGGGAAGGGAGTTACAACCCCCTAGCTCTTGTACTAGCCAATGTGTTTGCTAGTATGTAGGCACTGACCTAAAAAAGGCTATGACCTTCTCTTTTCTTCCAGGGACCATGTTTCATAAATTTTCAGACTGGATCCATCAACAACATCATTCAATCATCAAATATATATGCATCAACCAATAACCTTTTGAACCAACCATAGCTGAATCAATCATTCACTTAGACAACCCATCAATCTGATTATTTAGAATATTGTCACAGCAACGAGAACCCAAACCAAAACCTATAACTATACAATAGTAGACAGAAACAACTGAAACATATTTTATAAAGTATATGCTACTTCCATGTGTTGAACCTACTTTTACACGTGCTTTTCTCAAAACCAACCAGCATATACATTTGCAAATGTAAATTCAGAGTTTTGCAGTTACTCCAAACTTTAGTTATACCCAGATCATATCATTTACTAAATAATATATGCGTCAGTATTCAAATCTAGAATATACATGAGAAAAAAAACATAATGATAGTTCATTTTACACCTTAAGATCCCGATCCATCATTAGATATGATCCCTCGTCATCAACTGAGGCTCATCCTTGGTTCAGATCCAGTAATGCACCATAACCTGCATACTAGATCTCACACTTCATCAAATATTCGATAATTGCACACCTTGACCTAATGATCTTCTCCTCCTTTTATAGTTTTAGGCCTTTCTCAATACCATGGACCAAAACCACTTAGGACCAAATACCTAGGGTCAATACCTCGAACTAAATACTTTGGACCAATACCATGGATCAAAATACCATGGACCAAATATTTCGAACCAAAAACTTAGTTTTGCAAGGTATCCATGCTTTTCCTTCTGTGAAAGTGCGTGTGTACGTATAAGTGACTTGTATACATTGAATCTATGTGTATACACAACTTGGTCAATGGTGAACCTGCTGTTGAGCACTGGAGAAGGTATGTTATTATCATATATTTGTCATCTTTTCTTTAAAACTCATAACCTCTTTACATCATGAACTAGGTATATGACAAGAGATTATGATAAAATATAGAAGATTTATATGCAACATGAAATAACTAATAATTACCCTTTTCCTATGTAGAAAGAGAGGAAAACATAATATTGCCATCCCAAAGGAAAAGACAAGACAAAGTTAACTATTTTCCCTTTGATAGGGAACCGCATTCAAGCAAGGCGATCCAAATTGGAGCGCATCAACCAGGAAAAGGAAAAGGAGATACCAAATCGGCACAAGACAAGAGGATAACTGAGAACCAACCGTTTGGAAAATCCCTCAGTATCCTTTGATCTTGAGGGATCACTACCTTAACAATTTTCTGTATCGTTGATATCTCCGCTCGGCTGTTATAAGAGGGGGCAACACTGCTAGCTTAGGGGATAGACTATTGTTATTTTTATGAAATTCTCCTTTGTACTTGAAACTTTGATCATCGACTCTCTTTGAAGAGTGATTCACTGTAACTCTGTTTTGATGTTTTAATATATAAATATTATTGTCGTTCTATCTTTGATTCTGGAGTAACCTTAAGCAGTGTGTCCCTGGAGGCTAAGGGCTCGACCCTGGTGGATCACTTGCTCCTGTACCATTATTTCTGATTTGTGTGTGGTTTGATCTCTTCTGTTCACTCTATTTAGTAATCTGACATGCCTTGCTGTTTTACATATCGATTCTGTTATATTTCATCTATACTTGACTAAGTAATGTTATTCTCTACAACATGAATGCTACGTTATTGATTCTAACTTTATATAGCATTGCTGTCCCTTTTAACAATTGATATAACATTGCTATTCCTTACAGATTTCCATTGTTGTTCGATTACAGAGTAACAATGTTGTATATTCCTAAATCGATACTACTATATTTATCTAAGGTTTCTTCTTAAAACATGATTGTTGTTCATTTGGGATTGTTGTTCCATTGTGATCACAATTATTGTTTCTTTATAACCGTGATTCATACTTGTTGTATTGAAGCTCAGATTATTGTTCCATTCAATATTAAGAGCGTTGTGTGTTTAATCTGGTTTGCTATAAAATTATATTTTATTTAAGTTGTTGTTCTATATTTTATTTCTGTTAGTTTGTTGATTTCTGTTTGCTAATTCAATTCATCTTTAAAGTAAAGACTATTACTTAATTCCTGTAGGATATAATTATTGTTGCATTCATTAGGTTAAGGTTTTTTTGTTCAATCCTGTTTATAAAATTAGTTGTTGTTCCATTTCCTGTCATTTGAGTTATCATCGCTTTGGTGTGCAGAACGATCTAAGATTGTAGTGAACATTGACATATGTTGTCTAGTTCCTAGATTGATGATCTTTTCCTTGATTGCTTTTTAATTGCATCAGTTTATAGAGGGAAGAGTTACCATTACTGTACCCTTGACTGACAAATCGTTGTAGCTTTCTGAATGCGTGATTTGAGTTTTAGGTTTCTTTTTGTAAGTAGATTTTATTCCAAGCATCTATTTACTCTTGTATTTAGAGCACTATACTACTAGCATTACTCTAAAAAATGACCGCCTCAAACTGAGTACACTCTTTGAGATAACAAATCATTCCTGGATTGACAATTAATGTAGGGTAAATAGAGGTGAAAAATACCTTTTTTATTGCTCGACATTTTGGCACCATTGCGAGGGAAGAGTGTAGCCATTTGTTCCTTTTCCAGAGTAGTGTAAGAGCCTACTAGGAGAGAATTAGGTTTTAAAAACATAAGGTAAGAACCTGTGTACGGAGCATGTAATAGCCCTGCTCCCCTGCCTGCTTTCCTGTAGATTTGTTGTTTTTTTTTGGGTAGAAATTAACATTTGATTTGTGTGCATGACTAAGTAGAAAAAGTCTGAAAAGAATCCTAAACCACTATCCAAGTCTGATAAAGCTAAGGGGTCGATGACCCTTGGCCGATCGACCTTTATAGATGAAATCCTTAAGAAAGCAGAATCTCAGCCTTCAGTAGGACCTAGAAAAGTCACTTCTAGACAACCTACTAGTTCTCTTCATGCCACAAGATCACCATCTGTAGCCTTTGCTAAGGTGCATAATCAAACTGAAGAGAAAAATTTTCAAGAAATTGAGAATTCTAGCCCAAAATCATTGCAGGAAGGGAACCTTAGCAACCTCTATGAAGGGAGAGGAGAAACAGGGGAAACTAAAGAACCAAAATCTCCTCTTGGGATAATTCAGCCATTAAGCAGCCCAGATAAGGGAAGTGCTACAAAAATCATCCATAGAAAAGTTGAAGAACCTCAAGAATCAAAATCCCCCCAGACATTAGGAACTCTCATCATCCCAGATAAAGGAAGTGATGTTAAGGCCATTCTTGTTGAAGTCATTCCCCCTCGTCAACCTAGGAATACCCTCATAGAGATCCCAGAAGAGTATTGGCACATATTTAACCAAATGGCCCAAAACCAGCTAAACACCCAAACCTCTACACTGCAATATCCCATTATGGACACTGTAGCTAATGCACCTATGAAAGAAATTCCTCTCCAACATATCCCTACATTTCATGGCCTTACATCAGAAGATCCGGATGCATTATTGTTTGAATTTGATGTGTTGTGCAGAGGATATGACTATACCACCAATCCCTAGAAACTAAAATTATTTCCCTCTACATTAAAAGGGGCTGCTTTAAGATGGTTTATGGGGTTGGGTGGTGGTGTTATAAATAACAGGGATCAAATGAAAGATGCTTTTCTGAAAAAATATCAGGACTATTGCAGGTCTAGAGAGTTAAAAGTTGAAATATTTTAGATGGTAGCTAGATCGAATGAAACATTAGAAGAGTATGTTGAACGTTTTCAGTATAATATTCAAAGATCTCCTTATGCATCATTACCCTTACCTAATAATGTATTAAAAAAATCATTAATTAGAGGAATGAAGAAACAATGGATTGAAACACTAAATATTATGGGAAAAGGAGATATTTATCAGGAAACTTTTGTTGACATTATTGATTTATGTATCAGGAATTCAAGAGGAAGAACAAGACTAAAACTAGCAGAACATGACAAGTTTACAAGAGACAACAAGATCTCTGTAGAAGGACTAACTCGCGCAGAAATTGGAAATTTATTAAAAAAATTCAAAACTGACATATTGGGGACTTAGACAACACAACTTGATATTATGTAGGCCAAGAAGAAACAAGCAAAGGAGGAACAAAATTTGGCAATCTTCTATCCCAGATGCAGAAAGAAACACAACCACAAAGAGTGTCCATTAGATGCAGTTCAAGTTTGCACCATTTGTACAAAAGAACATTCTACAGAGAGCTATCCCTCACTTTCTGGATTTAAAGTAGTATACAATGAAGCAAAAGAAGATCTAGAACCAATGTACCTGCTTAATCAACGTCGTCAATGGTAGCCGCGACAATCAGGTATGCTCCCTGATCCAACTTCTTATTTTCAGCCTCCTCAATATCATGCTCAGCAATATAATACTATGTAGCAGAATCAACCTCCCTTCTCAAATTGGTCACAACAACCATTTCCTTCATCATCACCATGGCCAAATCAAGCAAGTCAACCCAATCGGCCAAATTTTCCCTATGCCCCACAATATTGGCAAAACAATGTATATCCAACACAATGGTCCCCTCCTACTTCACAGAGTCAAGCCTGGTAGACAAACTGGAAACGACCGATGAATTAGCCAGTAGGAACCATTCTACTCCCTCAACCTACATTGTCAGCATTATAACAAAACCCCTAGTCTAACTTAATACCACAACTCTCAACCCAACCCAACCCTAATCGGAATAACAGACTGGTCCAATCCATTCAAATAATTGAAACACTAGAGATAGAAACTGATCTAAGGGAGTGTAATGAGCTTCAATTAAGATCTGGGCACATTATAGAAACAGAGGGAGATAAACCGCTCAAGTTGAAAATCAGTTACCTATAAAACAACCACCATAAGAATAGGATATGATCAGACAACAAACTCATGATCAAGTAATCACATCTTCTCCCCCATTCCAAGAATGATTAATTATACCTCAACCTATACAACATCCTGATTTTGACATTCTGGGAGAACTTAAAAATCTGTACATAAAAGTCCCACTCCTCCAAGCCATCCAAGACATCCCAATATATGCAAAGACCATCAAAGAGCTATGTATAAAAAAAACCAAGGAGGAGAATAACAAATAACCCAATAGTTCAAGTAGTTGGCACCTTATCCGACCTATTATCAGGAAAAGAAACACTCGTTAAATATGAAGACATAGGAAATCAAATAGTAATAGTACAAATCAATGGACAAACCTTTGCAAATGCCTTAGTTGATTTAGGGGTTGCAATTAATATCCTAACAACCACCACTTGTCAAAAAATGGCATTACATTAGTAGAACCAACTTCCACTTTATTAGAACTGGCCGACCGATCCGTGGTTAGGCCAGAAGGTACACTACATGATGTCATGGTATCTGTTGATTCCTGGGAGTATCCTATCGACTTTTTGATAATAAACCCCAAAAACCGACTTGATGGAGATCCATTTATTTTATGCATTCCTTGGCTTGCAACCACTGATGCTTATATTGGTTGCCGATAAGGTAGCATGACCATAACTAGAGGGGCTAATATGAAGAATCTAGCCTTATATCCTCCAGCCCAGCCAAGTGTCACAATAATAAGAACTAACAAACATCCTGTATCATACCTCACCAAAATATTAGATCCTCATTAACCATAGAATATGCCCTTGATTTCAAAGATCAAACAAAGGATGATGTCATTAACAACTTTATTAGCCAAATTAAATCTAGATCCCACATACAATGTCATATGATAGAAGTAGCATTTGATAATGAATTAGAAGAAGATCCTCTCAAAGACACTCATGATCAAACAATACCTACTACCTCTATGTCAAATAGAAAAACTGTAGAAATTGAGCCAGGAAAAACTTTAAACGTTAATGGCAACTTGACTCCCGAACAAGAAGAGAAGCTAACCCAACTGCTGAGAAAATGCAAAGAAGAATTCACATGGGATTATCCTAACATGAAAGGAATCGATCCCCAGTTATGTACACACCACATTTACACATAAAAGGATGCAAGACCTGTCTGCCAACCATAAAGGAGACTTAACCCTCATCTAAAAGACATTGTAAAAGCCGAACTTCAAAAACTTTTAGATGTGAACTTTATTTACCCTATCTTCGATAGCAAATGCATCTCTTCACTTGTAGTGGTGCCAAAGAAGAATGGAAGGTGGAGAATTTGTGTAGATTATAGAGAATTAAATAAAGCAACACAAAAAGACCACTTTCCCCTTCCATTCATTGACCAAGCATTACACACTTTAGCAAGAAAGAAATTATTTTCTTTCTTGGATGGCTTCAGTGGATACAATTAGATTCAGATTGCCCGTGAAGACCAAGACAAAACTACTTTTACCTGTCCTTGGGGAAAATTTTCCTATAGAGTTTTACCTTTTGGCCTACGCAATTCCCCTACCACATTTCAAAGGGTTATCCTCAACATCTTTTCAGATTTAATAAATGAAGGGCTCGAAGTATACATGGATGATTTTACACCATACAGAGATGATTTTGACCCAGCATTTGACACACTAGAAAAAGTGTTGCAGTGATGCATTGCCACTAGGCTCTGTTTGAGCCATGAAAAATACTATATGATGATGACTGAAGGACTTATTCTAGGCCATTATATCTTAGCAGCTGGAATACAGGTAGATCCGGCCAAAATTCAAATAATTTTGTTAATACCTACTCCTACCACTCAAACAGAGGTACGCAGTTTTCTTGGATTTTTTGGTTATTATAGAAGATTTATAGAACATTTTTCTCATATTGTTGCACCTTTATATGTGCTGACGAGAAATGTTGACTTTGTTTGGATAGAAAAATGTGATCGCGCTTTTGAGGATCTAAAAAAGCTTGTGTCAATAGCCAAGTACTTAGAGGACCAAATTGGGACCTGCCATTTCAAATTTCATCAGATGCTTTAGACACAGCTATTGGAGTAGTCCTTGGACACGAAGAAGATAAAAAACCATATGTAATTTATATATTAGCAAGAATTTATCTCTTGCTGAATTAAACTATATTGTCACTGAAAAGGAATTTTTAGCTATAATACATGCTGTCAATAAATTTAGGCATTATATCACTGGATATCCTATTATCTTATATACAGATCACTCTACCATAAAATATTTAGCAAATAAACCAACCACAAATGGTAGAGTAACCAGATGGCTGATTTTATTGCAAGAATTTGATATCACAATAAAGGGTTGACCTGGAAAAGAAAATCCTGTAGCTGATTTTCTCTCACGAATGCCAAAACAAGTGGACACAGCAGTAGTCGAAGATCAATTTCCAAATGAATATTTGTTCGCTATTACTATTAAAACACCTTGGTATGCTGATGTTGTGAATTATTTAGCAGTAGGCAAATTACCAAAACATCTAACCCCGAATGAACAAAAGCAGATTGTCTAGCGTAGTACTCAATTTTCTTGGATTGGGGGCTACCTGTTTCATATAGGGGCAGATATGCACATCAGGAGATGCATCCGTGAGGATGAAATTTTTGACATCTTGAAAGCTTGTCATGATGGACCATGTGGTGGACATTTTGTAGATCATAGAACTGGTCACAAGGTGCTACAAACAAGGTATTATTGGCCCATGATCTTCAAAGATGCAAAGAAGTTCATTCAAGCTTGTGACAACTGCCAAAGAGCAGGACACCCTAAACAATTTGACGAAATGCCCCTGAACCCATAACTAGTTATTGAACCATTCGAGTGATGTGTGCTTTCTTTTGTTGGTCCAATTAACCCATCATAGAACCAGAGAACATATATTTTGGTAGCAACAGATCACGAAATGGGTTGAAGTAGAGGCATTGTCGAGAGCTATAGAGGATTTCATCATACAGTTCCTGTTCCACATATTTGTGCGATATGGCCTCCCAAGAGATATAATAACGGATGGAGGACCACAGTTTGCTGGTAATAAAATTGTTGGAACACTAAAAAACTATCATATTCAGCATAAAATTACTACTCCATTCCACCCACAGGCGAATGGTCAAGTAGAAAGCATGAATAAAATAGTAGAAGCAATACTGACAAAAACCATTGCGTCACATAGACGTGATTGGGCTACAAGATTTCCAGAAGCCTTGTGGGCATACAGAACAACATGGAGAAGTACTATCGATTACTCATCATACCAGCTAGTATTTGGAAAGGAACCCGTCTTTCCGATAGAATTTGAAATACAAACACTGCGAATAGCACAAGAAGTTGGTCTAGATTTAAAAAAGGCCCATATTAATAGATTACAGCAAATCAATGAGCTAGATCAAATCAAGCTCTCTGCCCTTCAACATATTGTGTTAATCCAACAACAGCGAGCCAAATGGCATGACACCCTCATTAAAAGGAAAGTCTTATGTGAAGGAGATTGGGCGCTCCTATATGATTCTAGGTTTTAGTATTTTCTGTAGAAACTTCAGACTGGCTGGCTGGGACCATACGAAATCTAGAAGGTACATGATAATGGCACCATTACTCTAACCACCATTGATGGATCTAGACATACCTTTAAGGAAAATAGCCATCGAGTTTGATTATACCGCAAACTACTTACTCGGGAATCCTTCTACGAGCAACTCTGCGATGACTCCGACATGCAGATTCTAGTTGAGGAAGAGAAATATTCCTCACCTTTGGTTCATTAAGTGATTTCACTACTCTTACATACTATACATAATTCCTTTGTTTTTTTAGTATAAATTACTTTCTATACATATTTTTGCATTTATGTAACATTTGCATTTTTCTATTCCTTTTAGGAAGGAACATCGTATTCACCACTTTGTTGTTCCTTTTTGAAGGAACAACACCTCTGCACTTTGTTGTTATTTTTTAAAGGAATAGCATTTTCACCACTTTGTTGTTCCTTTTTCAAGGAACAACACTTCTGCACTTTGTTGTTCCTTTTTCAAGGAACAACACTTCTGCACTTTGTTGTTCCTTTCGGAAAGAACAACATTTTCACTATTCTGTTGTTCCTTTTTCAAGTAACAATGCTTCTGCATTTTGTTTTTCCTTTTCGAAGGAACAACAGTTCCACCATACTTTTGCATTCCGTTGTTCCTTTTTGAAGGAACAACATTTCCATCGTTTTTTTGTTCCTCTTCAGAAGGAACAACACTTGCATTTTTTGTTGTTCCTTTCCCAAAGGAACAACACTTGCATTTTCTGTTGTTCCTTTTCTGAAGGAATAACATTTTCGTTTTTTTTTGTTCCTTTTTTTGAAGGAACAACATTTTTGTTTTCTACTTTTCCTTTTTTTGAAGGAACAGCACTTGCGTTTTCTAGTGTTCCTTTTTATGAAAGAATATCACTTGCATTTTTTGCTATTCCTTTTCTGAAGGAACAACACTTGCATTTTTTTGCTATTCCTTTTTCTAAAGGAACAACACTTTCGTTTTCTACTGTTCCTTTTTCCGAAGGAATAACACTTGCATTTTCTATTTTTCCTTTCCGAAGGAACAACGCCTTCATTTTTATGCTGTTTATTTTTGAAAGGACAACATTTTCACAATTTTTTTTGCTTGCGCTTGTTTTCTTTGTCGTTCCAATTAAGGGATAGATGTTTTTCTTCTTAATGCACAATAGTTTTGAGTATTTTTTCCTTTTTCTTGCAATTTTCTGCATAGCACATGTTTTATCTTTTTCTTCTTTGTGTGTTTTATCATTTAGATGATTTTTCAAACACAACCATACACCTATGCAATGAATACAAAAACTAAAGGATACTGAAATCAAAAAATTACATAAAAATCACTATCTTTACAAGAAATTGCTCTGAATTTATAAGAGAAAAGAGGAAAGGACACATCTATTGATCACCTTGTTGTCACTATTCTACTAATACCGATATGATTGGTTATCTTTATCATGATGGTTCTTTCTAAATTCCCATAATCCTCTTTGATCATTATTAAGGAATAAGAACAAAGGTAAATTTTTCTATTGAGATGTTAATACTTCTTCCACCATCCCTACTCTTAAGGAGTGGTGAACCAACCTTTGTGTATGAATAGAAAAAGTGCTTTATAAAATAAAAAGAAAAAAACAAGAGAAAAATGTTTATATAATTTGCTAACATGGTTTGTCAGATGAAGGATAGGGAGTCTCATCAAGAGCCAACCTACCATGATCATAAGGAAGAAAGTGAAGTGGCATTCCCACTATGTCCACCACACCAGGGATATGATCCTAGAGGCACATCAGAAAAATAAAGAGTCCTTGGAACAGGAGATCTCATCACGAGCCGTCCTACCCACCTTTCACTCCTTCTTGGTGAATGGCATTATTATTTATCTGGTTATCAAGCCAACATAATGGCCTCCATTTTGACATTTCACAACACTTTCCTAAGAATACACAAAGGATCATGGTTCCATGGGTGAAATAAACAACTCTATCAAGGTTATGGAAACTTGTGGGCAATAGAGCTCTATTGATGATATTGAAGTCACATTCCTTGTACACCAGTAGCAATTATAAAACCCTTCTTCTATCTTTGTAATGGGTCAAATAAGATTATGTACATAATTCCTCTAAACCTTTAATACATGAAAATCTATTACAATTAATTATGACAGAAAAAGTTGATAATGACCGCATCGGTATTTTGTGCATGTCAGCTATCCTATCCTCTAAATATCACATCATATAATGACATTCTATTATTTATTAAGTGATTCTATTATACACCTCGATTTCGGCAATCTGCTCATTCTAGTAAACATGGCATCTCGGTATACCCTGTTCCTTTATGACTCTGTACCATGGTAGTTCAGCATGCCACTCCCTCATTTGATGGCCGAGAATGGCCTATCACATTACAAGGAGGAAGCAGGTGACCTCATAATTTAATGACATATGTGTCAGCCTATCATTCAGAGAATTCTCACTCAGGAATAGCAAGGCTTAACGGTATATTGTTTTCCAATTTGCATGGCTTGTTGTTCTAAAGCTATTTCCGTGTTATGTTCTGCAACAATTAGCAGTAATTTGAAATTTGAACAAGCTTGTTGTTTCATCATTTTCTCTGTGTTTGCTAACATCTTGAACAGCTTGATGTTCCATTGCCATCTCTATGTTTTTTTATAGTGTGCTAAGCATGGGAGGAAGATCAATTCGTAGAGAACCACAGGTGTTGATAGTCTCTGATGCTACATGAGAAATCCTAGCAAGGGAAGGATGGATAGTTTATCTCAATTGTTTACAACAATCCAACGAGACCGTGGCAATTGAATTTTTGCAAAACTTGCAAGAATATCACTCAACGGTAAGAGGGAGACAGATAGCAGTCACTGATGACATAATTCCAGAGGTTTCGAGACTGCCAGCCATTGGACCTGTGTGGACTCTAAAGAAGGTAAGACTGCGAGACGCCATAAAAATCTTCCAAGATGAAGGCCAAAACCTGACTGTAAGAGGAAAGGGAGTTCTATTAGTAGCCTCGGGAGAGCCATGGGCAGAATTAGCGAGAATCAGCCAGAGTTACATCACCTGTGAAGGTAGGAAAGACGTGGTAAGACCACACCACCTTAAACTTTTAGCTGTGTTAAAACAAAAATGCACTGTGAATTTTCCTACGTTTTTAAATTCTTTATTACATGATGTTGCCCAAAGCATGAAGAAATTCGCGACGTAGAATCTGTAGTAAGTCATCATGGGTTGATATGACTGATAGTTAGCTACAATCTTGCTCAGTAACAAAGGAGTTGGGAATAACTGATTTTCACAATAGACGGGGGATTGGCTTTGCTAGCCCCAAAACAAAAGCATGCTACCAATACATCGAATAGACCACTCAAAAGAAGGAAATTTGTTAGATTGGCATGGATCAGAGGGAGGCTGGAAAGTTCCCAAGGGAACACCAACCAACTGATGGAGATAGATGATTCAGGGGACGAGCAACCCGCACAATTGGAAGGAGAGGAGAACAAAAGAAAATTGAAGGAAAATGATGAGGGAGAAACAGAGGAAGAGACCGCGCAATCTGGTAGGGCGGAAGAAGAAACATAGCAACGTGAGGAAAGCCCATTATAGAATCCTTTGTGAGAAGATGAATTGGCCCATATTCTGGCCAATATGGGCAAATATGCTCAACCTCTCAACCCGCTAAACCTTCACACCAAAGAAGGACCGCAGGAGCACTATGTTCATGATAAGAGTGCATCCGAAGAATTGTGTGACAAGGAAGAAGAAGAAGAGAATCACTCTGCCCATGATGAAAGTCTATCCAAACAGAAAAGTGATGACGATAAAGAAGAGGAACAATCTATTCCTAGTCATAATACACCAGAAGAATTTCATGAAGAAGAAGGGGTGGAAGAAGAAGTTACCCAGGAGATAGCAGAACAAGCTAGGGTTTCTACCCTTGAACAACCCGATTAGCAGAGTAATGAGGAAGCACCCCAAGAAGAAAATCAGGAAATTGGTCAAGACAAAAGCCTAGGCCTGAGTAAGCGAATGGTTGTTCCTTCCAAGAAAACAAAATAAATCAAAAGATTACGAAAAGAACAGCAAAGACTTCTTAATGTGATAGCACAACTTCGACAACAAATCAGGGTTTTGAAGATGGGGAAGAAAGCAAAAAGGACCTCGGTGGTAAAGCATGCAACCACTCTGGCGAAACCCCTTAAGAAAAATATTAAGAGGACTCAAGTCCAACCTTCCATTCAAAACTGAAAGGAACAACATGTGGTTGTTTCCCATGTCGAAGTACAAACAGATAACATATCGATCTGTGACAAAGAAATTCAAACAGAGGCACAGCCTTTTGAGGAGATTCGAACCATAAATATGGGATGACGCAATAAGAATATTCAAGAAAACCTCCCACTTACAACTACTATGTGGGAGAGTGACCTGAGGATAGTAAATTTGCGAAAGGGTTTGGTGTAAGCCCAGCAAGTAGTAGAGAAAATTACAGAACAGATTGTCTCTCGAGGAAAGTATTAGCAATTACAACAGTAGCTGAGGGACATCAACTTATCCTAAAGTTAGGCTTTTGAAGGATGGCGAAAGGAAGAAGAAAGAGTCAAAAAGTTAACTCATAGACTAGATGTAGTCATCAAACAAATGGATACCTTATGCTCTTTGTATACTGACGTTCTAGCGTGTAGAGCACCTGCTAGGAACTATGCCTTGTTTTTAGTGGAAAGATATTTGCAATTGAAAATAAAATTTGTCAAAGCAGGAGCCCCTATAGAAATAAACATTATTTATGACTTCATAAACTGTTGTAAGCACTATGGGGTGAAGGTCCGGAGATTATTATGTGAATTCTATTTGCACAACCTTGTGTCAGATCGAGAAACAGAACAGAATCCCAGCCCTTTCGTTGGGGATGTCCAACTGCAGGCATTCATTTCTTTTGGTGTTAATCAAATAAAATGGCTTAAATACTACAATTCCTTTCAAAGACAAGAAAATGGATTAGACTTATGGGTGACAGCTGAGCCTAGAGACCCATTACAGTTATGGAATAAACATAGGAACCTAATGAGGACCCCCGGCGTGATTGAGGCATTAGGACCTATTCATACAACAATAAATCGAAAAGGGATAAAATACTTCTTAACCATAAAAAACCTTGCCATTGCAGCTGCCAAATTCCAATATCAGACTTCTATTCCGAACATCTGACACAGGGAACCGTTTAACTATGAGAACTTTAAATTAGTTGTGTTTTTCTTGGGCCTCTATAGTGACCTTATTTTGAGGGAAGACCCATCTTGGTTAGGATGTAGGTTCCGAAGTTCGGTCATTTGGCATCCTGCACCAGGATACCAAGCCCTATATGAAATTCCTGAGGGCTAGACAGGACATCTTTTTGAGCACCTAGCTAGGCATCATGGTTGTAGACCACCTCATGAGATCCCGTCACCAACCTACTCCCTCACTGCGTTACATGCCAACTACAATGTTTTCATGAGGGCATGAAAAAGGGTAAGCAGTGGGTGTGTTGAGCACTAGAGAAGGTATGTTATTATCATTTATTTTGTCATCTTTTCTTTAAAACTCATAACCTCTTTACATCATGAACTAGGTATATGACAAGAGATTATGATAAAATCTAGAAGATTTATATGCAACGTGAAAAAACTAATAATTACCCTTTTTCTATGCAGAAAGAGGAGAAAACGGAAGATTTCCATCCCAAAGGGAAATACAAGACAAAGTTAACTGTTGTCCCTTTGACAGGGAACCGCATTCAAACAAGGCGATCCAAATTGGAGCGCATCAATCGGGAAAAGGAAAAGGAGATACCAAATTAGCACAAGAGAACAAGAGGATAACTGAGAACTAACAGTTTGGCAAATCCCTTATGATCCTTTGATCATGAGTGATCACTACCTTAACAATTTTATGTATCATTGATATCTCCACTCAACTGTTATAAGAATGGGTAGCACTACTAGCCTCGGAGACGAACTATTGTTATTTTTATGAAATTCTCCTTTGTACTTGAAACTTTGATCATCAAACCTCTTTGAAGAGAAATTCACTGTAACTCTATTTTGATGTTTTAATATATAAATCTTGTTGTTGTTCCATCTTTGATTCTGGAGTAACCTTAAGCAGTGTGTCCCTTGAGGCTAAGGGCCTAGCCCTAGTGGATCACTTGCTCTTGTACCATTATTTTTGATTCGTGTGTGGTTTCATCTCTTCTATTAACTCTGTTCAGTAATCTGATGTGCCTTGTTGTTTTACATATCAGTTTTTTTATATTTCATCTATACTTGACTAAGTAATGTTATTCTCTGCAACAGGAATGCTATGTTATTCATTCTAACTTTATATCACATTGTTGTCCCTTTTAACAATTGATATAACATGTTGTTACTTACAGATTTCCATTGTTGTTCGATTACAGAGTAACAGTGTTGTATATTCCTAAATCGGTACTACTGTATTTATATATGGTTTCTTCTTAAAACGTGATTGTTGTTCATTCAGGATTGCTATTCCATCGTGATCACAATAGCTATTTCTTTATAATTATGATTCATACTTGTTGTATCGAAGATCAGATTACTGTTCCTTTCAATATTAAGAGTGTCGTGTGTTTAATCTAGTTTGTTGTACATTTATATTAGATTTAAGTTGTTGTTCTATATTTTATTTTTGTTAGTTTTTTGTTCTATTTATGTTTGATGATTCAATTCATCTCTAAAGTAAAGATTGTTACTTAATTCCTGTAGGATATAATTACTGTTGCATTCATTAGGTTAAGGTTTTGTTGTTCAATCTTGTTTATAAAATTATTTTTTGTTCCATTTCCTGTCATTTGAGTTATCATCTCTTTGGTGTGCAGAACAATCTGAGACTATAGTGAACATTGACATATGTTATCTAGTTCCTAGATTGATGATATTTTCCTTGACTCATTTTTAATTACATCAGTTTACAGAGGGAAGAGATACCATTATTGTACCCTTGACTGATAAATTTTTGTAGCTTTCTGAATGCATGATTTGAGTTTTAGGATTATTTTTGTAAGTAGATTTTATTCCAAGCATCTGTTTACTCTTGTATTTAGAGCACTATACTACTAGCATTACTCTGACAAATGATCGCCTCAAACTAAGTACACTCTTTGAGATAACAAATCATTCCTAGATTTACAATTAATGTAGGGTAAATAGAGGTGAAAAAGACCCTTTTTACTACTCGAAACCTGTGTATACCTCTCTTTCTTCATTCTATGAAGACTGATCTGTAACTCTTTGTTGTTTACCTGTTATACTTTGATCTTTCATCTAAGTGAGTTGCCTGCCATCAAGGATAATACCTGAATCATAATGCCAACAATCCCCCCCTTTAGACTTGATGGAAACACCAAGTCACTCTCCCCCTTTGACATCAAGGGCAAAGGGTCATGCTCCCCCTGAGTACATGCTGAATTCTTTGATATGCTTAAGTGTGTTGATTGAGTTCCAATGATCAAGTGCATGCTCCCCCTGAGCACAAGCAAAGTCTACAAAAAGATGTTCGAAAAGAATAAGATGACTCTATACATGCATCACTAATGACTCATACATACATCCATCTCCCAACCAAGTGGGGATATACCAAATTTGGCTCAACCACCCAACCAAGTGGGAATATACCAAATGTTTATACATGACAAAAACAAGAAACATTACATCATCCATCCCATGCATAATGGGGTTACAAATTAGGTCTTTTCATGACCTTTACATTAAATGATATACATTACATATATAACAGAGAACAAATATCTTAAACAAGACCATGATAGACATCAACAACTATCATCAGTAGCATATTTCAATCAGCATCCAGACCAGCAACCTGTATATTTCCATTATTAGTTCCCATAATATCATCAACCTATGTCAAAGTATGTCAGCATATATCAACTCATCCTCTTGATCTCATCAAGATCAACTTGCTTCGTTCCCTTATCATAACCTTCCATGAATCAACTAAGCATATGTCATATCTCCAAGTGGTAGCACAAAATCGTATCATATGTATGGGAAAACACCATAGACATTTTTATCAAGAACTACATGATGTTTCCACAAGAACCTTTGTTATATCATTACTAGGGAACATCCCATATCATCAACCATGATAATCAACATATGTGAGTATCAACCTATCATCATAAAGTAAGAACTCATTAGGTGCCAAAGACTTCTAGACATAATGCCAAAAATGCTTTATTAGAAGCATACCATGTTCTCCCCCTGAACTTGTTCCACCTGTTTACTATCAGATCTGATCATTACATATGTCAGTTAGAGATATCAAAGCATCATCATCCATCAGATATACATCAAGTTATCAACAACTTTATGAGGACCAATATATTTCCACATGTTATCAGCAGAGTGAAACCATCATCAAACATAGCAGATAATGACAGAACCATAACAGACCCCCTTTTTCCTGAGTCTTACCCACTGCTTTTCTTCAAACCAACATATACGTGATTATGCCCATAGAAACCCATGTATGCACACGACTATGCTTTATGAAACTTGCGTATAAATACCATTTTTGAAGAAAATAGGATTTAACAATAGGATGATGCAGCAACTACTCCCAACTTTTGTGTGAGATATTCAAATGTCTCTCTGGGAAGTCATTTAGTGAATATATCAGCAACATGTTCTTTGGAGGGAATATACTCCAATTTGACCTTTTCAAGCACTTGTTCACATAGAAAATGACATTTGATGGGTATGTGCTTGGTCTTGGAGTGCATGACTGGATTCTTTGAAATATCAATGGCACTTGTATTATCACATAGAATGGAGATGGGTAGAGTACATGTGATCTGAATGTATTGCAAGGTTTGCATCATCCAAATTAGTTGTGTGCAACAAGATGCAACAACCATGTATTATGCTTCAGCTGTAGATAATGCAATTGAAATTTGTTCCTTGCTAAACCAAGAAACTAACTTGGAACCCATATAGAATGCACCACCATTAGTTCTTTTTATGTCATCAACACTTCCTGCCCAATCTTCATTTGTATATGCATGAAGTGTAAGATCTGTATCTCTAGGATACCATAAACCAAAGTTCTGTGTTCCTTGAAGATATTTGAAAATCCTTTTGAATGCCTAAAGGTGTGATTCCTTTGGATTTTCTTGGAATCTTCCAACTATTCCCACTGCATGCATAATGTCAGGTTGGGTACCTGTTAGATAAAGCAGAATTCCAATCATGGATTTGTAAGTTGGTTGATGTACTGCTGTTGATTCATCATTTGAACTAAGACTACATCCTGTTACCATTGGGGTACATACTGGTTTAGAATCGCCCATGTTGTACTTTTTCAAGATTTGTTTGAGATATTTGGTTTGTGAGAGAAAAATACCATGTTTATTTTGTTGAACTTGTAGACCAAGAAAATAGGTAAGCTCACCAAGCAAGGGCATTTCAAATTCTTGTTGCATTACTGAAGCAAAATTCTGACTCATGGATTCTTCATTGCTACCAAAAATGATATCATCAACATACACAACAATTATTAGCAATTTATTAGTGTCCGTATTTGTATATATATTGCTATCTACTAACCCCTTTGAAAAACCTTGTTGGTGGAAATATTTGTCAAGATGGTAATACCAGGCCCTTGGAGCCTGTTTTAGACCATACAGAGCCTTTCTGAGTTTGCATACAAGTTTTGCATCATTTCCAAGAATGAATCCTTCTGGTTGTTCAATATAGATTTCTTCTTCTAAGTCTCCATTAAGAAAAGAAGATTTTACATCCATTTGGTATACTTTGAATTTCTGAAAACTAGAAAGAGCAAGAAACATTCTTATGGCTTCAAGTCTAGTGACAGGTGCAAAAGTTTCTTCAAAATCTATACCTTCTTGTTGAGCATATCCTTTACAAAAAAATCTTTCCTTGTTACTAATAACTTCTCCACTTTCGTTCAGCTTGTTTTTGAATATCCATTCAGTTCCTATGATATTCTTATCATGAGGTCTGGGAACTAATTCCCAAGTATTATTCTTTTCAATTTGCAAAAGTTCTTCATTCGTGGCCTTGACCCAACATTCATCTTTGCATGCTTCATTTACATTTTGAGGTTCAGCGGAAGATAGTAATGCTAGATAACTTGAGGCTTATGTAATAGTTCTTCTTGTCTACAGACCTACCCCTTTTTCCCTAAAATTTGAGTTTCTTGATGATTTTTCTAAACATACCTAGATGGAGTCTTTTCTTCTACTGTTATCTCTTCTTTCGGTGCTTCATTGGTTTCTTCTTCAGAATCAATGTGATTTGATGACTAGGGAAAATGATCCTCATCTTCTTCATTCTTATAATCTTCAGTTTTTATCTGTTTTAGACTTTTGCATGCTTAATCAACCACAACATCAATACTTTCAATAATTTTCCCAAGTCTTTTATTATAACATTTATGCTTTGGGAAGAGTATCCAAGAAAAATACCTTCATCTACTCTAGGTTCAAGCTTACCAAGTTTTTCATCAGTCCTTTTGATGTAACATTTGCTTCCAAAAACTTTGAAGTATTTTACAGTAGGAGTCTTACCATACCAATGTTCATGTCGAGTTTGAATGATGTTTACCCGGACATTTACTTGGTTGATAATAGTGATGGCTGTGAATGTAGCCTCACCCCAGAAGGTTGCAAGAGTTCCATATTCATCTAGCATAGCTTAAGCCATTTGTTGAACAATTTTGTTCATTCTTTCTACCACTCCATTTTTCTAAGGAGTCCTTGTGGTGGAGAACTACCTTTTTATTCCATGTTGTTCACAAAAGTCAAAGAACTCATCCGAGGTAGATTCCCCTCCTTGATCAGATCTTAGGCATTGGATTTTGCGATCTAATTCATTTTCAACCAAAGCTTTAAATGCTTTTAATTTTTCAAATGCTTCGTATTTATGCTTTAGAAGACCTATCTAACACATTTTGGAAAAATCATCAATGAACAATATAAATTATTCTTCTCCATGAGGTGAATTTTCCCTTGATGGTCCACATAAATCAGTATGAATAAGTTCAAGAGGCTTACTAGATGACCCTTCTTTTTGAATGAAGAGATCTGGTTTGTTACTGAATTGACATGATTTTCATATTGTGTTTTCAGGAATGCAGATATCAGAAAGATCATGAACAACCTGGAATCTACATGCTTTTCTTATTTGAGAAAAGCTTAGATGCCCCAATCTTCTATGCCATAGCCAGTTTTCATCATTGTTTCTTAGATAGCATTGTTGTTGTCCTCCCTTGAGTATGTATAAGTTTTTTGGAGTTATTGTACCTTTGATCACAGATTCTCCTATATCAAACTCAAGAATAACACATCTGTTTGATCAAAATACCACTTCATTTCCTTGATCACACATTTGACTTACACTCAACAGGTTATGTTTTAGACCATCAACATACATAACATTCCCAGCTTTAACCTTTTCTTTCAAGAAAACAGAGCCTTTACCTTTTATGACAGTAGGAGTGTCATTTCCAAATGAGACATTCTTTTCCTTTTCTAAGGCATTATATGAGTGAAGTTTTTCTTTGTCACCTGTCATGTGTTTTGAGCATCCATTGTCAAAGTGCCATTGATTTTCTTGTCCTTTTGCATACAAGGCTATACCACATATTTGTGTTTGCCGTTCTTTCTTTCTCCATATTTTGGGATTTAATGGAGTTTTCTCTTGGTGAGATATTTGCCGAAATTAACTCATGCATTCAGATTCTTCATGGCCCAAGTTGTTCAAGATTGAGGATTCTATTTCATTTTCAAGAGGAGAAAAGTTATTGGAGGAACTTTTATTGATCCCTATGACATTCCTTTAATTTCGTGCTTCTCTAGTCATGATGGTCTTGTAAGAAACACATTGAGCAGCTTTGTGTCCAAAGTTATTACATGAAAAACATTGACCATTAAAGAAGTTCTTGCGATCATCAAATCTATTAACTTGGTGATTGTAGTTTCTATTCAACTTCGAAGAAAATTGAGTATGATTTACTTGAGGTTGGTTGTGTCTTCTATTCATCCTTGAAGTAAGTGGAGCCTGATTTACCTGGTGATCTACTTTATGATTTTGTTGACAATTATCATACTATTCACTATTCTTTGCTACATCAAGATAGCTTTTAGTGGAGGTTGACGACTTCTGTGATTGAGATGCTTCTTTAGTATATCCAAGACTTGTACTTATCAGAGGAGAAAGCTGCACTTTGATAATTTCATTTAAGGTTTCTGATCCTTTAGCAAATCTAAAATTGAGAGCTTTTGTTTTCTCAATATCCTTTCTTAGACCCACAATTTCACATTCTAGTTTTT
>APFE030441621.1:58342-83098 GCA_000404065.3 Pinus taeda | reverse complement strand
CAAGTTGGTATGTCAAGGTATCTATAATCATATTCTTTTCTTCTAAATAGATTTTGAGTTTAGATATTTCTTCATAAAGATCATCTTCATCTAAATCATCCCAAAAATTATCATCTTCATAAGCCATCAAAAGTCTATAGTCATTACTATTTTCATCTTCATCACTATTTGATAAACCGTCGCTATCTTCATGAGTATAGTAGCTCTTTTTATTTACACTTTGTTTTCTATTCCATTTTATAGATTCCTTCCCTTTATCATATTTGTCTTTATGAGGACATTTGGCAGCATAATGACCGACTCTACCACAGGCAAAACATTTGAAAGGTAGTTTACCTCTGAATCTTCCAGAACCCTGTTGAAGATTTTTGACAAAGTTTACTTCATCTTCTTCTTCTGAAATATGTCCTGATTCATTGAGTCCTTATTTTTCTTTTGTTGAAGCTTTAAATGTTCCTTCTCTCATATCTAATAGGCCTCCTTTTCTCATCTCAAAGGTAGTTAATATTATGTGAATTTATGTCATAATAATAGTCTGTAGATCTTGTTTTTCTACTATGGCAGATACTTTTGATTCAAATTTAGCAAACAAGGATCTTAAAACTTTCTCAACTAAGGTATCTTCCTTTATCTCTTCACCCAGATTCTTGATGCAATTAACAACCTCATCTATACATAAGAAGTAACTAGCTATACTTTCATCATTGTGAATCTTAAGAGTTTCATATTGAATTATGAGAGTTTGTAGTTTAGCACATTTTACCTAAGAGTATCCTTCGTAGCTTAGAACGATTTTGTCCCATATTTCTTTGGCTGATTTAATCTGCATAACTTTGACAAAATCTAACTGTGACAGACTTCCCAATAATGTATTAACAACCTTGGCATTGGTTTCATATTGCTTTTTACCTGTCATATCTGTAGGAATTGCTGATGGAAATGTATATCCTCCTTCCACGATTTCCAAGACATCTATTCCAAGTGATTGAAGAAAGGTTGTGGTTCTTATCTTCTAATAAATACAGTTGCTCCCATCAAAGATTGGCGGTCTGATGGATCCCCCACTTTCTTGATTACTCATGATGATGGATCTTGCTTCAAGCAATCAAGCTTCTTCTGAAGGACCTGCTTTAATACCAATTGTTGGAAATAATACTAAGAGGGGGGTGAATCAGTATTATCAAATCAATAATTTAATTTTTCAAAACTGATTTGTATATGCTACTTTAGTTAAGTAAACTAGCGTGTATACATGACTGTACTTAAGGCAACCAACGTATATGCAAACATCTTTTGATTTACCCAATTTATCATGCATTAAACTTTAACCAGTATATCAAGAATTCATTAGATAGTGTAGTAAAATCAGAATAAATCATCACACATAAGAAACACACATTAACACCAAGATATAAGGTGGAAACCCAATGTGGGTGAAAAACACCTGCTGCTGTTGTCTCTGTCTTCTTTTAATAATAAGAAAATTTGATTACAATTTTTGTACTAGTGCAAACTTATACTAGTATGCAGGCTTCTACCTGCAAAATTTTACAACCTCCTCTCATTCTCTAGCTTCTCCTGGAAGGGAGCTACAACCCCCTAGCTCTTGTACTAGACAATATGTTTGCTAGTATGTAGGCATCGACCTATAGAAGGATATGACCTTCTCTTTTCTTCTAGGGACCACGTTTCATAAATTTTCAGACTGGATCCATCAACAAAATCATTCAATCATCAAATATATCTGCATCAACCAATCACCTTTTGAACCAACCATAGCCGAATCAATCATTCACTTAGAAAACCCATCAATCTGATCATTCAAAATACATCCACAGTAACCAAAACCCAAACCAGAACCCAAAACTCTACAACAATAGAGACAAACAATTGAAACATATTTTATAAAGTATATGCTACTTCCATGTGTCGAACCTATGTGTACGCACGCTTTTCTCAAAGCCAACTAGTGTATACATATGCAAATATAAATTCAGAGTTTTGCAGCTATTCTAGACTTTAATTAAACCCAGATCATATCATTTATAGAATAATATATGCGTTAGTATTCAGATCCAGAGTATACATGAGCAAAAACACATAATGATAGTTCATTTTACACCTTAAGATCGTGATCCATCACTAGATCTGATTCCTCATCATTACATAAGGTTCATCATTAGTTCAAATCTAGCAATGCATCATAACCTAATAACCTACATACTAGATCTCACACTTCATCAGATATTCGATACTTGCACACCTTGGCCTAATGATCTTCTCCTCCTTTTATAGTTTTTGGCCTTTCTCAATACCATGGACCAAAACCACTTAGGAGCAATACCTTGGACAAAATACATAGGGTCAATACCTCGCACCAGATACTTTAGACCAATACAATGGATCAAAATACCATGGACCAAATACTTTGGACCAAAAACTTAGTTCTCCAAGGTATATGTGCTTTTCCTTTAGTGAAAGTGTGTGTGTACGTATATGTGATTGTATACAGTGAACCAGTGTGTATACACAGCTTGGTCAATGGTGAACCTGCGTATACCTCTCCTTCTTCATTTTGTGAAGACTGATCTGTAATTCTTTATTGTTTACCTTCTATACTTTGATCTTTCATTTGAGTGAGTTGTTTTCAAGGACAATATCTGAATCATAATGCCAACAAATGAGACCTCTTGTCTTATAGTTTTTTAGCCACAAGCCATTATGCTAGTTTGTCTACCAGTCATGATAATGTCAATATCATAGGTTTCATATGATTATGGTAAGCCGACTCGTGATGATACCTCTTGCCTTTCAAGTTTTATATATTTTTGAATTACACTCTAATTTTTTTTTTTAACTAGTGGATGGGGAGGTATATTCATTCCTTAAGAGTCATGGATGAAAATTGAAGGCAAAAGATTGTAAAAATTCAAAATACTCTTCTCTTTTTGAAGAAATCGTTTCATAACCAATCATAGGACAACTTGACTTTTTAAAGTTTCAAGTTATGAAATATTTACAACTTAATGGATGTAAAGATTTCATATAATTGTAAGAGATGCAATAATAAACTTCAATGCTATAATTCCTTTGTAACAATTCTCCTTTAATTAGTTACATTTCATGTAAATGATGAGAGACACCAATGTGAAGTCAAAAGTGGATTTACTAATCATTATTATGACTAAAAACACTGGTATATACATATGATTATTTACATATTTTACTAGTGGATATATATCCTTAAGAAAAATAATTTTTCAAAACTAGCCCATTAACATGAAGAGAATCCCTCTTTCCTTGCAAATATTGAAGGATAAAGGTTGATGGACTTAGTTTCTCAATTATCTGAAATGGTCCTAGCCATAACTTCTAGAAACTTGTGTGTTTGTCTTTTTCTTCATGGGAGTTGTCTCATTTTTGAACTAGGTCGCCGATTTTAATTTTTTTTTGTATCAAACAAAGAATTAACCAACTTTTGATGATGGGCATGAACTTGTGTAGCTTTATCTCTTCCTTCTTCTAGGTTAAGAATTTGGGACATCCTTAATTGTAAAGCATAAAAAGAATTTTCTTCAATAGATTGTACTAGGGATAGTGAAGGAAGAGCTAGATTATGAGGTAGGATAAATTCTTGTCCATACACTAATTGAAAAGGAGAAGTGCTTATAGATACCTTTTGAGTGATTACGTTAGCCCATAAAGCAAAAACTAGATCTTTGTGACAATTTATTTGATTTTGGTCAATTGTTCACTTGATTATCCTAACGAAGTTTTTATTAGTAGACTCTACTGAGCCATTTTATTGAGGGCAATAATTTACAAAATATTTCAGTTTAAAACCTCTTTTAAGAGAATATTCAAGAATGGTATTTCTAGAAAAATAAGACACATTATCAAACATAAGGGCACAAAGAAGACCAACCCTAGTAATAATAAATTTATCAATAAATTCGATAATGTTTTCAGAATTGGCCACCTTTAGAGGTATTTCTTCCACCCATTTGGTAAAATAATTCGTAGTAGTCAAGATGTATTTATGTTGCTTATAAGAGTTACGAAAAATATCACCTATTATGTCTAGTCCCCATTGCTCAAAAGGTTTCTCAATGCTAACTGGCTACAAAGGTAAGGTTGGTGGGAGACTTTTCATTTCTAACATAGACATGAGTTTACTTAAATCAAGTCAGCCAATAGTATCCAACATGTAGAATCTTATGAGATGTAGTGTCCACCAACTAGTCCATCATGTAGCTCTTGCAAAAAAATTTCTACTTCAGTTTTTCTAGACATCTTAACAAAACAAAGTCATACATTATTCTAGAAAAGACATCATTGAAAAGATGATATTGATTACCTTTAAGTCTGAGAGCTCTTTTATTTTTGTAATTGAGTTCTAATGGAGCATAACCATTTTTCAAGTAAAAAATTAAATCAACATATTGAGATTCAGTGTCAATGGGGCATACCTCTATGATTTGAACATTATTACCTGAATGTTCATCAACCGAAGTGTCATAAGCTCCAGTAATTAATTTGCAAAAACCTTGACCCCTTACTATTTTAGTTGTTTAATTTCTAGGTTGTATTCTTGCATCAAAGTAACCCAATTTTCCCATTTCTCTCCTAATTCCTTCTAGATAAGAATTGTCTAATTGCAGGGAAAGCAACAATTACTTTTGTATGTGATTTTAAGAGAAAAGGCCTTTATGGACTTTAAAAATTCAAAGGCTTTCTTGAATAATTTAGCTCATCTCGCTGTAAATTGGAACTAAATAAGGAAAATTGAGCTTCAACTTGTTTTTAATTAGGTTGTGTCAACACTGCAACATAAGGTTGTTCGAAAGGAAAAGTATAAAAAAAAAAATGTTTAGAAAAATTAGGAGTTGATAACGAAGGAGCATCTATGATTGCTTGTTTTGTTGACTCAAATTCTTTTCTTTCGATCAATCCCCATTTGAAAATTGACTTCTTCTTGATCATAGTTTGTAAGGGTAATACAATTTGAGAGAAATCTGGGACAAATCGTTTAACAAAACTAATCTGCCAAACCAAGGATTGCATAGATTTTTTGTTGTGTGGTAAGGGGATTTCAGATATCGCCTTGATTATATTTGGATCTATGCAAATTCCTTCTTTAGACACAATAAAACCTAGAATCTTACCTTCTCTAAGGGCAAAAAATGACTTTTTAGGATTTAAGGAGATTCCAATTTTGTTACATCTTTCAAAGATTCTTTTAAAGTCATGTAAATGATTATTTATCTGATTTGAATAAATTTTAATGTCATCTAAATACACTATAATTGTCTTATTGATAAAACCTCTAAAATCGAAGGATTAGGGGGAGCAGAAGAGTGGAGAACTAGGTTTGGGGGTTTCTACGCAGTCTTTACTCCATGGACAGATGCAGAGGAGGGAGCTCCTCTCCCTCCTACCGCAAGGTAGTGGTTAACAAGAGCAAGGCATCTCTAGATCCAGGGATATGTAATACGATGGAAGGGGGAAAAAGTGGGGATAAGGAAACAGAAAGCAACAAGGAGAAGGAGAAGGATGGCACAAAGGATAAAGAGGAAAACGATAAAAAAAAGGGAATAAAAAACAAGAAATAATAGGGACCGTGCAAGCCCAAAGCTAAAGTCACTCCAAGAGTAATCTTAAATAACCCTGAGTTGTAGGCCCACAGGGAGCACATGCAGACTTATGCAATCATATGTAAATTCATGGGACTATGGCCCACCGAAAAGGTTACATGGATCAGATACCACTAGAAGCCTAAAGGAATCATTGATCTTCATCTAGGATCCAAGGGTTTTTTTAGCATGGTGTTTGCAAACATTTAGGACAAAGACAGAGTGTTTGAAGGAGGCCCTACTTCTATGTAGCAGTAGGGCTCTATATGCGTCCGTGGATCATGAACTTCGTGCTGGAGTAGGAAACCTTTACCTCAGTCCCGGTATGGGTAAGACTCTATTCGCTACCTCTGGATTATTGGAAAATAGAATCACTAACAACCATAGGAAATAAATTAGGAAGGTATGTCAAAACTTCTGAAGCCACAAGAAGGGGAAAATATAACTCCTTTGCCAAGATTTGTGTAGCGATGGACCTATCTAGAGCACTTCCGGACGAGGTCATATTAGAGGTTTATGATGAGGAATGGGTGCAAATGGTTCACTATGAGCACATTTCTTTTAGATGTTGAAAATGTCATGAACACGAGCATCGTCTTCGAGACTGTCCTATCAGTAAGGCGGAGTACAAAAGTAAACCTAACACAATGAAATAGACAAATTGCTTCCAAAAAGTAGCTCACAAAGGTAAAAACGGAAAAAAAGGGCCAAAATATCACCAAAGTGGAGACCAAAAAGGGAGGCCAAATTAGTTCCATGTTATTGAAGAGGAGGAATATGTGGCAGTTGAAAATCTAGTTATGAAGGATGGAGATGATAAGCAGGAAAAGGAAGAAGAACAAGATCAGGAACAGGTAAAGGAAAATAGAAAGGGATCATGATGAGTGAATCAGAGATGGATATGGATCAGGAAATGACCCTGAGTGAGATGGAAATGGAAGACAATGAGTTACAAGAGATTCTCGACAGAGAAAACCTAGATCTGGAAGGGTTCTTGAGTAAGGGAACAACAGGTGGGATAGAATCTCTACCACAAGAAGAATGCAATCGAATAAAGTAGTTATTCTTATGGAAAACTCAGACAAAAGGCTTAGGAGAAGATAACACCATGGAAAGACAAGGCAACCAGGGAATGAAAGTGGTAAAATCAACTCCAGTATTGGCTCCAAGAAACCCGGGGAAAAAAAGAGGTAGAAAAAAGCAGAATGAGCTATTAATGGAATGTGGAAAGCTCATGATAGACTCAAGTAAGATGAAAGACCTAACTAGTTACTCCTTTATCAATCAGTAATTATGAAGCTTACAACTTGGAACATTAGAGATATAGGAAGCAAAAGAAAACAGAGAATGCTAAATAATAGAATGAAACAGGCAGCTCCGGATATAATTTTTGTCCAAGAAAGGAAATGCTCTATTCAGAAGATAAGATAAATTCATAGTAAGTGGCTCAGCAGATATGAGTTCATAGAAGTCAAAGCAGAAAACACAGCAGGGGGTATCCTCATCCTTTGGAATCCCCCAAAAATAGGTATTATTGATGCAAAGGCATCTAGGAATTATTTATCAGTGGTTATACAGCCAGTAGGAGATAGGGATACTTATCTTGTAACAAATGTTTATGGCGCTCAAAGGTTAGATGAAAAAATCAAGTTTATTGAATCCTTAGTGGACCTTTGTAATAGATTTGTAGGGATACCATGGGTTATAGGGGGAGATTTCAACATGATTAGATCTCTCTCGGAGAAAAAGGGGGCACAAGAGCACTATACAAAGATTCCTCAGCTTTCCAATGTTTTTCAGAAAACATGAAGCTCGTAGACATTGAAACAAATAATGGTCTTTGCACTTGGAACAATAAAAGAGGAGGGGATTCCTAGGTAACTTCCAAGCTAGATAGATTCATAATCTCTAAATAGCTCATGCTTCTAGACAAGGAAATAATAGCCGATATTCTTCATTATGGAGGCTCAGATCATTGGCTGATTCAAATGGAGATCAAGGGAATCGACACCCCAAGAAACAAATTGTTTAGGTTTGAAAATATTTGGCTTTCACACCCAGATTTTATCAGAAACATTGGAAAATGGTGGGCTGAATACCTGTAGATTCAGGGCTCATTCATGTCCATTATACATAAGAGATTAAAACACATCAAGCAAAAGCTAAAGGAGTGGAACCAGAAGGAATTTGACAATATTTTTACAAGTAAAAAATAGTGCAAAACAAAATCCTAGAGCTCAACCAAGCTCTCATTAAGGATAGCTTTGATAAAGAAAAAACTGATCAAGCAGAGAATACCACCAAGAATGGGAAATGCTATGTAAACAAGAAGAAATTTTTTGGAAACAAAAATCCAGGGTTCTATGGCTAAAAGAAGGAGAACGAAATACTAAATTTTTCCACAAATTTACCATTGCAAACAGAGCTCACAACAGAATCTCTTCAATCAAGGACGAGAACGGCCAAACTCTTCATACTCATGAGGATATAGATGCAGTGTTAGTAAAGCATTTTCGGGACATTGCCAAGGAAAACTTCTCAGAAAGAGAACCATTCAGTAAGAACTTAATTAAACATATTCCTAAACTGGTATCCAGAGAGGATAATTGTAATCTCAACAGACATGTGACTGAACAAGAGATTAGTGAGGTCCTCAAGGAGATGAAAAATGGCAAGGCACCAAGCCAGGATGGATTTAATGTGGATTTCTTCAAAGCCTGCTAGAATATTGTTAAAAGAGATATCGTGGAGATTGTCGAAGATTCCAGGAGAAACAAGACCATTTTGAAAGCTCTCAATACTTCCTTTATTCCCCTCATTCCAAAATAGGATAATGCTCAAATGCCAAAGAGATACAAGCCCATCGCCTTATGCAATGTTGTCTACAAGATAATTTCTAAGGTTGTGACTAACATACTTAAACCCCTGCTACCCATGCTCATCTCCGGGGAACAAACAAGGTACGTAGAAGGAAAACAAATTCTGGACAACATAATTCAAGCTCACTAGGTGATTTACTTGTTAACCTGCAACAAGAAAGCGGGAATGATCCTGCAACTAGACATCACCAAAGCATATGATAAAGTAAATTGGATGTACACTAAAAAAGTGCTCACAGCATTTGGTTTCAATCATAATTGGGTCAGATGGGTCATGGCCCTTGTGACTACTTCCATCTTTTCAATTTTAGTGAATGGCTCTCCCTCTTAAATTTTTCTCCCTTCCAGGGGTCTTAGACAGGGAGATCCACTTTCTCCTTTTCTCTTCATCTTCATGATGGAAGTTCTAGGACGGTCCATCAAGAATGAAAGAGAAATGGGGAAAATTCAAGGACTCCAACTTTCAGAGAATGTGAAAGTCCTGACTCATCAACACTTTGTAGATGATACCATGTTACAGGGCATTCCCAAAATTAAAGAAGCTCTTGTGTGCAAACAAATTTTAAATGACGTCGCGAAGGCTATAGGTATGGAAGTAAACCTTTCCAAATCAAAAGTCTTTTTCTTTAACACTCATATTTCCATCCATAGAAATGTCTCTAGAATTTTAGGCTTTCAAAGAGAATCCTCTCCCTCTAAGTATTTGGGAGTTCCTCTTACTACTAAACCCCGACACAAAATCATATGGGATCCTCTAGTAACTAAAATGCTAGACAAAGTTAGGAAATGGACAAATAGATCTTTAAATTTAGTGGGTAGACTGGTTCTTACTAAAGCAGTTCTTCAAGCAATCCCAATCTTTATGCTCTCAGCCCTCCCAGCTCCAATAGGAGTCTTACAACGATTTCGAAATATTCAATGAGATTTTCTTTGGGGCAAAGAGGAAACAAGGAAAAAATGGGCTCTAGTCTCATGGGAAAAGATCTGCAAACCCAAGAACCAGGCCTAGGTTTGGACAATCCTGAGATTATCACCAAGGCTCTTGGAGCCAAGATTTGGTGGAGGTGGGTTAAGGATCCTAAAGCTCAATGGGCAAGCCTCTGGAAATAAAAATATGCCAATGCCTAGCCAGATTCTGAAATCATTCGTATGACTGGGACAGTGAAAGGATCCCCCATATGGAACAAGGCCTAGGAGAATAGAGAAGTAGTTCAAAAAAATAGTTTCTAGGAAATCAAAGAGGGTGATCTACCACTTTTCTGGGAGGACAAATGGCAACAAGAACCTAATCTACTGAAGGAAGAATTTTTAGGCCTCAATTAGGTGACTGACAATCAAGGCTTAGTAAAGGTGAAATACTTCTGGGAGAATCCACAGGAGGTGGGAAAATGGAGAATTTGGAAAAAGATAGAGGACAGAGGGGATAGAAACCTCAACAGTAAAGCAAATTCCTTCAAGAGACTGCTGAAATAGTGAATAATTTTAGTAATGGAAGGCGAGGACCAACTGAGATGGGGTAACAAAAAAGAAGGCAAATTTAATATCAAGGAAGCCAAAGGTTTTCTCCTTGATCTGGAACACCAAGCTCCTAATAAAACTTGGCAGAAGCTTTGGAAGCACAAAGGATGCATGAAAATCAAACTTTTTATGTGGTTAGTTCACCACAGGAAAATTTTAACCTGGGACAACCTTAGAAAAAGGGGCATGCTGGGACCCTCCAGGTGTCAACTCTGTGAGACCCAAGAGGAGACTTTAGAGAATCTTCTCAACAGCTGTAGTTTCACCAATAGGATATGGGAATTTTTCACCAACATCTCCGAACAGTCTGATAGAGACAAAGAAAGTATTGCCAACACTTTAAACAACTGGAGGAATAATTTTTCAGATAATGAAATTCTCAACTCTGCCTGGAATCTTCTGTCGAGTTTCATTATTTGGAATGTGTGGAAGGAAAGGAACAAAAGAATATTCAATGAGGTTAAGTCTGCCTCACTCAGCCTGGTGGAGCTGATTGTAAAACAACTAAAGGAGACGGTGAGCACCACGGTTAGGAATCTCCCCAAAAATCCTCCCTCGGTTGCAGAGTTGAGAATCCTCGAGTTGTTAGACATGTAGGGGCTTATACCTTAAGGTCTAGACAGGAAAGCAAGTATGAGAGAAAAGGTGGAGGATTTCTGGCATCCCCCCCTTAAGGTTATTTAAAGTACAACATTGATGGAGCTTCCAAAGGCAACTCGGGGGATGCTGGTTTTGGAGGAGTTCTAAGGGATGACATAGGTAGCATAATCTCCCTCTTCCATGGTCACTTAGGAAAAGCCACCAACAACATGGAAGAATTAATGGCTTTGCAACAATGCTTAGAATTTTTGATACAGAGTAAGTGCCAAAACGTCATAATAGAAGAAAATTCAGAGTTAGTCATAAACGCTACCAAGAGAATCACTAATGGAATAGGGCCAAAAAAAGTCACAAAACATTGGAGGTTAACTAGAGTTCTTTAGAGAATTCAAGTGCATCTACAGGAACTTCGTACTCTCATATTTATTCATGTTAGGAGAGAGGCCAAAAAATTGGCTAACATTCTAGCCAACCAAGGTGTCAGTAGCAAGGACAATGCAATCTCAAGAAGGTGGAATACAATGGCGCAGAGTAACCTGAAAAAACTCTGCTACAACCAGGTGGAGGAGGATAAAAAGGAATATAGAGGCAAAATTACTGAGCACAAGTAGTAATGGTCAGCAGTTAAAGGGCTATATACCAGGGGGGACTATACGGTGCTCAATGAAAGGTAAGACAAGGAAAGAGGTAAAGGGGACCACGATATGGTCTATTCTCAGTGATGGGAGTTAGAGCTTCCATGACAAAAGAAAGCGGCATCAAAAACTTCTGCATCATCCTAATGTTTCAGTGACAGAAGTCAAAACCACCTCTGGGTAGTTTCGTAGTGATCGCACTGCTTTCCTATCAAAGGTGGGTTGAAAATTTTCGCAGCGATACCACAGAAATCATGGCACGTGGTGGAGAGCACGGTCCAAAATCCACTCTCCCTGCGCATTAAAGGTTGATGACCTCAGACGTGTGATTCTTTGCTCAACCGTTCAATGGTACTTAGTCAACCAACGCTCAGGATCCATCGTGCAATTTTGGTGGGGCCCGTGGTTTTGGTCGGGTGGGCAGTTTCGTTTTCGATCGCACCACCTTAATGTTAAAAGTGGTTTTGGTTTTATCGGGAGTGATTCCATTAGGCTTCCACCACATGGCCACTGAGGGGAGTGGAAACCACCCTCCATCACGAGGTAAGTTTCGCACAGGTTTGGTGGTGCGATACTTTGGGGGGCCGTCTGACTTCGTGGGGTGGTGGGAACCGTCGGATCTGTTGGTACTTTTTTAGTGGGGTCCTTTGTATTGTCAGGCTTTTCGATTGTGCAACGTGGTTGGTTGTTTGTCGTAGATCAGGCTTTAGGAGTGAATGGTTCTTCCTAAAGTATGTAATGAAATATTTTGCTATTTGTAGCAGAGAGATGCTTTTCTTTGGCATCTTTCCCTTTGTTTCTCTATCTCCTCTTGGAGTTCAAGGTCTATGTATATTTTATAATTTTTTCTCAATTCAATGAAATAGAAGGAACTACTCTTGCTTTAGCAAAAAAATATAAAACCTCTAAAATCAATGTCGATGGTTCTTTGGAAAGTAGCTCCAGCATCAATCAACCCAAAAGTCATTTTTTGATAAGGATATGTTCCCCACTTGGTTATGAATGTGGTTTTAAGTATATCATCTGGATGTACAAGAATCTGATTGTAACATGAAAAACCATCTAAGAAAGACATTAGCTTAGAACCAACAAGATCTTGTAAAATTTGTTCCATTGGAGCCAAAGGAAAATTATCCTTTCCACAAGATTTGTTTAAATTTATAAAATCTATACAAATACTAATATCTTCATTCTTCTTTCTAACTGGCACAATATTTGAGGGCCACTTGGAATGTCTAACTAGGAAAATGATTTTCGATTTGAGAAACTTATTTAGTCCAATATTAATCTGAGCTTCCAAGTTAGGGTGAATCTTCCTAAGATTTTGTTGAATTGGCTTGACATCTGGCAGCATAGAAATGGTGTGTTGAATGATGGATGTGTCATAAGTTTTTAGGTCATCATAATTTCATGAAAATACATCCTTGTATCACTTTGACAAATGAATGAAAGAAAATATCTCATCTGGTGACAATCCAAGGCCTGACTTAATATTTTGAGGCTTGTGATAAGATCCTAAATTATCCAATTCAAACCTTAAAGTAGAGCTTTGAGTTTTGCAATTGGTACTCCTTTTCAATCTATATTTCATATCCTATAAGTCTTCCAATTTTACTACATATTTAGGCAAGTTATTTTCCTCAGAAGACTTATTTTTCATCTTGTCATGTTTATCTTCATCAATGACCTGGTCAGAGTAAGACCCTTTTGATGTTATGAAACTCAGGACATCACTATCATCATTAAACACACACCAATTATTTATGAAACACTCAGGTGGAATGAGTTTGGAAGAAATGTTTTCTAGGAGGTCATTTGTTGAATGTAGTGAAATGAGAAATGAGGTATTGGATCAAAGATTGATAATGCTTAACGTGACTAGAAACACAATGGAATTTGTTTCTAACTTGTTTAATAACAATCTCTGAGTCACAAAAAACTTTAAGGTATTTGATATAAGACTAATGGCTTTCTGTAATCCATGCACCAATGCTTCATATTCAACAACATTATTGGTACAGCCAAATTCCAATCTGCAATCCAACAGAGTTTTTTCTCCATCGGTGTTTACTAAGATGCATCCAGCTCTTGCACCCTCATTCGATTTCGATCCATGAAAATAAAGAGTAAAAAATAAACTATCATTTTTATTTACAAGGTTTTCTACAATATTAATACACTTATATGAATGCGTTTGGGAAAAATTTCAATTTGCAATGAAATAGAATCAACTAAAAAGGGAGATTCTTGAGCTTGAAAATTTCCAAAGAAAGATTCAAAAGAGTAACTTACAAAAATTTTGTTTGTAAATACTACTGGTTTGTTTTCCTCATCAAAATCAGTCACTGAATATTTCATATGTTTTTCCCTATCAAAATGAATTTGATTGGGTTTTCCATTGTAGGGAAGCCACATGTGTGACCAATCAGTAGCAAAGTAACCATGTAGTTTTTTATACCACACTCTACTTATAATAAGACAATAGAATTCAGGAATGTCTAGAAAAAATATATCTATCATTTGAAAAACCTTTGAATTGGATGATAACCTGATGATAACTTGATTAAAACATAATTCATTTCTCCCAAAACTTTGAATTTAGTGCGGTCTAATTGAACAATCTGAACAATAGATTTTTGTGGTGAAATATTTAATTTAAGACACACCGCATAAGGCATGACATTTGATGATGCACTAGAATCTACTAGACAATTGTGAACATTCTTGTTGAAAATATCAATTTCAATAAAAGGGGAGTATGGTAATTTGATCTATCTCCAATTATAATACCATTCAATGGGTCAATTTTATCTAAAGAGACATTAGGAGGTTTTCCTTTCCTTTTTGAGACTTTTGTAGTGACAACATTAGGAAATGGAGATGTATGAGCTGCATTCAATTATTTAAGTAAAAGATTATGTTGTTGTTTTAATTTACTAACTTCATAAAGGGAAATGTTGGATTTGACCTTTTTCATGTCCTCTACAATATTATACTCCATAGTATCAGATATTATTAAAGTCTTAGATGAAGAAGGATATTTGGAAGTAGTAGGAGGAGAATTTGAAGGAGTACAATAATTCTTAACTATACCTTTGTCTTTAATAGGAGGAGCAGGGGACTTTTGTTTTTGATTTTTTGGAGATGGATTAGAAAGTCCCTTACTTCTAGTACTCACTGGTAAGGCCCTTCTTCTTCTTCATTTTCTGAAGTAGTTAGGATGAAATCCCATAAACCATGGGCTTCAACTAATTCTTCTTCTTGGGATTCTTCAACAGATAAGGTTGATTCTTCCTCTTTGTCATCTTGGTTAGATTCTGCATTTGATATAATACCAGGTGGTTGTGACTGTGATGATTGATTCCTTTTAAAAGGTTGAAATGAATTTTTTGAGGATTCACCAACTTTCTTCTTAACCTTTACCATTTTGTTAGACATTGTCTTCAAAATCTTTTGTAATCCTTCCAAGCCAAAAGGATATTTTGGGGATTTCTTCTTGGATTCATCTTTAAAAGAGACCTTCTTGGTTTTTTTTTTCTTTCTTCAAGGGAAATTTTATTCTCAAGAGAAAGGATTCTCTTTTACATAGATAGAGCTACTTTCATGTTATTAAGAAATATTGTTTTATTGGCTATATCTACGAACATAGCAATGTTTGAAGGAAAAGAAGAAATATACTATTCAATATATACATTAGTTCCTGGTCTAGAAGTGTCTGGTGTTGGTAGCTAGAATTTTCCTACTTTTTGGTCTCTATCCTATCCCAAACATACCACCTTAACCCCTGTTTTAACCCAAAAGGTCTATCTATTCCTGTAGTTTTCCCCAATTGTAAACATTCCCGCACTCCTCTTATATTTTTCATATTCAAAGGTTATATATGTACTTAATCAATAAATTACAGGTTTTATATCTTAAAATGTCTTTGTAACGAATATATTCCTTTCCTACGTAATTTGATGGAACCAAAGTGTTAATCTATGTGAAAGATTGGGTTGGTGAAGGAATCGTGCTTGTACAGGTTAACGTTCCTGCACATTCGAGGCATCTATCAATTCCTTGTTCGACTCACAATTTATGAACAAGACAGCTTAATAGACCGAACACATTTCTTGTTAAGAGATTAGTTTCTTTTTTGGGCTCAGTGGTTAGAGGAGAAGGCGGGATATAGAGGCTGGTCTTTGGCTGCAAAACCCCTGTTTAGACTTTTTGCATACAATCGAAAGGTTTAATATGTCATGCTATTATATTTCTTGTTGCAACCAAGAGCCAAAGTATGTATTTAATAGGGTTTCTCTATAAATGTTAGGGGGTGATGTTGTATCAAACTTTTTCTACTATTTGTAATTTTTGAGTATCACCATTTTTCGGCTAGATCAGGGGATCCACGATGTGTATTTCCTATTTTTGAAATTTAATACAAAGGAACATGCTTTTTTTGAAGTTATTTGTTTCGATATCATTGTGATGCCCCATTTGAGCATTTGAAGTTTCCATTTCATTACAAGGAAACAAGTTGGTTATCTAAGACCCAACCAACCCAGCACATTCTCCCTTTAAAGGTGTGTTATATTTATTTTTTATGCAAGCTCAATGAAGGAGATCATGTTTGGCTTTCTTTATTGCTAATGAACTTTAATTTCTTGCAAGATGTGTGATCTGGATTTAGGTGTGTGCGTGGTTCATTTGCATTCACTTTTATTTCCCTTCCATTATTTCCTGCAAATGTGTGCTGCCTTTTTCTTTACAAAGAAAATGACATTTAAGGTTCCTGCACTGGTTTGTTTTTGTTTCAGCAAGATTGAAAAGTTTCCTTTATTCATGCAGTGAGTTGTTCTTATTTCTGCAAGTTTATTATCATTTTTCAAATAATTTATTGTTTTTTAGTGAAGCATATTCTAATATTCAAGTTTGGATTTATATTTGATTAATGTTTATGAGATTTCACTAAAAAAAACATTGTTACATTATTTGGGTTTGTACATGCACTCGTTGGTGGATTTTAATATTGAATGTATCAGAAGGATTCCATAAGTTAAAATTATTGTTTGTATAAGGTTGCAGATTTAATTTACTCAATAAATAGTCATATGAGGAAAGACCTCATTGTTTATGTCAAAGTAGTTTCCAAGTAAAACAGTTTCTTATTCCAATAGAAATTTCCTTTGGCTACAAAGCACTTCTTTATTTCCAAGCATGAGATTAGTTAATGATTCATTTTTCGTATAGAAGTTCATTTTATAGTTCTTTTTTCACCTTGTATTTATTTTCCTTAGTTAACATGATTTTATTTCTTGCAACTGATTTGGAAACCAAATACAGGAACCTCTATTCTAGTACAGGAATCAACATTCTGTGTATAAGAACAGAGTGCTCTCGTACAAAGGATCAGAGCTCTTGTATGTAGTTAAATATCTTCAGTAAGGTCCCAATATACATCTAGTATAGAACATTCACTATAGTATAGTAACAACATTCCAATACAAGAACCTTGTTACGGTACAGGAATGACAACTTGGTGCAGGAAGGAAAATATTATGGAAGACGAGTATTCTGATTAGTTGGATCATTCTTCTGTCATACAACTAGACTGAAGAGAATATCAAATAGTTATTTTATCGATTCAAATTATTTATGATGAATTGAGAGTTTTCTTTACTTTGAATCTCTACAAAGCACATTCTTTTCATTCAACACCAGAGTTTTCTTAGTATTCATTGTCGTGTGATCTATCATTTAGATTATGCAATTTGTAATTGAAGAAGTAGGAATACAATTAGAGAAGGTTCATATCATTTCTTGGAATTTCCTGTGCTACACATCGAACTGTACTATTGGGAACGGGATCCCCCAAGGACAGATTTTGGGCTAAAAGCACATGTTTTGGGTTAAGTTTTGTAATAAAGTTGTAAAGTCTCCACATTTTGTGGTTGCAGAGCACGAAGGTGTCATGATTCATAAAGTTTTCCACCCTTATTTTTTAAAGTGTAAAGTCAACTGTAAATATCTACCTATGGTCCGTAGACCATGGGATTGTATAAAAGGAGCTAAGTAAGTAAGCTCTAAGTAGTAATCAGTTGCAGAAGAAGTAGGAGAAGTCCTGAGCGATAAGGAGAGAAGTATAAGTTTAGGGTCATAGTGTAGGTAGAGGCTCTTCCACTGAGTGTACAGAGGCCTAGGGTAGAAGTCCACAGCTGAGTGCACGGACCCCTGCAGTTGTGTGCGCAAGGCGGATAGAGTCTGTAATTGTCTAAAGATATCAATAAAGAGAAGCATTCTACTAATTTTGTGTCTTTGTTTCATGTTCATGCATCTTGTCGTATTGTGTATGTATTTCAATTACAATGCTTATGTGATGCACGAATGTATGTAATTATGCTGGTTAATTGAAAGCAAGTAAGAATATATGTTTACAGGGCATTAACTATGATTGTTTAATAAGATAAGTAAGACACTTAAGATAATTTGGGAATCTGCATGATACGTTGCCTTGACAGTGTGAAAGTACCTAAACTGCAAGTTAGGGCTGCGTGAAGGTAAATCGTACCCCTTCACGGAGGTACCAAAGGGTAAAATAAAGGGCTAGACAGACAGAACCATAGAACTTAAAGTCCTATGCGAAAGCAGGAATAGAAGGAACAAAATGACATCACGACCATCTTAGGGTGCAAAAAATTGGTTCCAGCATCCCCCCATACTACTTTGAGTGAGACTTTGGTTCGTGATGTGCAAGCTGATGCCGAAAGGGAAAGTAGTGTAGGGATTTGTTTGGCTAACTAACATTGAACTTGGGTTAGGCCCCATGCAACCAAAAAATGGTTCCATTGTTGGGACTAGAATTTGCATAAGAGATGTGTGATGTCGTATCATTGGAATCCAACTAAGAAAGAGATCGAAGACTAGTTGGATAGGAAGATCCATGAATTTGTGGCATAGGAGAAGAAAAATTCGTGATTGACAAAGGAATAGTGGCTAGACAGGTACCTATATACAGATGACCACAAGATATTTTTCTGTTCCTTTCCGATTGAGTTATACGAGTGGATCGTGAAGCTAGAACATAGCCAAGGAAGGTGGAGACTTGACGGTCCTATTTTTTGGACCTCGTAGTTAGTACAGAGACTTGAAGCCTCTCAGGATAATATTGCTCGTGTTGTCAATCATTGGCTTAATCGCATCATAGGAGGATTTGTGACTGAATTCATAGTCGATACCTCATTCAGCTACAATGAGGTAGAGGGGCGCCTTTTCAAAGGTCCACGAGGTAAGTACTTGAAGTCTTTTAATACTTGGACTAAGATGTTATTGTGTGAAAAATGGTTATGAATCTACCTTGATGTTCTGATCTATGTGAAGCAGAAAGACTTGTAGGGATGAAGGAATAAAGGGTTCTGAATATAGTCCGTTAATTTCACCTCCATTGGGTGATGAATAGGTATTAGCACAAGGTTCTCTCCGAAGTGCTATTAAGTTAATAAGACAAGGATTCTCGCGACTACCACCTCCATCCACACCATCTCCAACTTCACCACCACCACTTGCGACTTCACCCATACCACCTCCACCTCTACTATAGTTCATCATGCCAAATTCAGTGAAGTTGCCTTTGTTCGAAGGCTTGAGAAATGAGGACTTGGACTAGTTCTAGTTCCTTGTGACAGCTCTATGGGAAGCTTAGGGCGTCACAGATGATTACATGAAGAAGGAAACACTGGTTAGTGCTTTGCAGGATTGCACATTAACCTACTACATCAAGTACTCTAATGATAACCCAAACGTTGGGGTGGCAAACATCCAGACCGCACTGAATAAAGAGTTTAGTAGGCCTAAATTCGAGGCACAACCAATTGTAGGGTTCAAGGAAATCACGATGAAACCAGGCGATACACCTTGGGAATTATATCATAGATTGAAGTGTAAAATCCATGAAGCTAATATGAACTTAACAGATGGACAATACTGCGAATGGTTTGTGGCTTCGCTCTTGCCACACCTAAGGGTTGTGCTATCACAACATAAGATAGCGACTCAGGCAAAGGCCTTGGAGATTGAATTAGACTGCATGAAACATTGATGCAGGATTTGAATCTGGGGGTTTAGCAAATCCATGCGTAGTTGCAAAATCTTTGCCTTGAAATGCAAAGTTTGAAGTAGGACAGAACAGTTCGCCCGGAGGTTCTAAAGAGGTATGGTGCCTGAAATGCAAGGGTCAAGGGAATGACAAAGTCCATTTCCTGGTCTTTGCAAACTACATTGGAGGAGGGGGACCAATGCCTTTGAGGCTAGAAGCTCAAGCAGGACCAAGCACGGGGCCTGCATTGGGGTATTTTATATGCCAGGTAGTAGGAAAACATACAACGAATAACTGTCATTTGCTGCAGAAGTCTGTACAAACACCGCAATAACTGTTTTGTAACTTATGTAGGTTTGTAGGGCATGATGAGCGCAGTTGAAGAAGCTATGAATTGATGATTGATAGAACACCCACCTATAGGGTTAAAGCAGAAACATGACCCTCTAACTAGAGCATGGTGATGGTGTGAATAGGCTTTCAGGGTCATGCATGAGGCTGAGGCGGAGGAGGACCTGACAAAGGTCAGGAATAGCTAATATACTACAATTGCAGAGGATCAGGACACTACGCCCATGGTTGCACTAACCCAAAATTCCCGTCATGCAAATATTGCACTCTGTTTAATCATGAAACAAAGGAATGTCCTACACTGATAGCGAAGATATGCAACAGAGGGGCGCTGCCACCTCAGCTGACTTAGAACCTACAAATGATGAGGTCTGAGCCTCATGAAGAGGATCTGAATGTGAATATAGTGCTCTGAAGTTGAATTGCTATAGGGAATGATAAGGGGAAACAGTCTAAAGACAACGCATGGTTTCATTAAGCTCCAAATAAGGAGGTTGAATTTGATTTGGAGCCTGTGAAATATTCATGGAAGCAAAGAAGAGCTTTGTTGAGGCCTCCACCTCAGGGAGCAAGGATAAGCCTGATCAGGAGATAGACCCTTCTATGCTTACGACCTCTTTAGAGATCTGCATGAAGTTGTTGCATGATAGCAAGGTTGTGAAGGGATTACATGAGCTTATAAATAGATGCACCAGAAACACTCCAAGTGAACTATGCATGGTACAAAATATTGGTAAGAATTAAACAAGGATAGGGTGAGAGATGAGGCTGACCACATAGATGGGAGAATACAAAATGGATCAGGTTATTTTGGATCTAGGGTCAGACGTGAAAATCCTAACAAAGTAGACTTGGGAATGAATGGGAATACCCGCACTGTAGTGGTCTCTGATTCAGTTAAGGATGGAAAGTCAACAAAAGATCATCCCCATGGGGCAACTGCAAGGGGTGATTAAAGATATTGAAGGCGCAAGCGCGTTGGCTGATTTTGAGTTAATAGAAATTGTAAATGACAAAAACCCCTATCCTACACTCCTTGGCATTGATTGGGATATTGTTATGAATGGGGTAATCAACCTAAAGAAGAAAAAAATTATATTTGAAAAAAAATCGCTCTACGTAATAATACCCCTAGATCTTGCTAAAGGATCACGCTATATCGAACTAGTCCATGATTATGAGAGCAATGATGACCTGGACCATATCTATAAGATAACAGCGCGAGACCAAGATTGGGTGAATCCAAAAGCGGATGGATGAATTACTTGGGATCACGAGAGTTCCTACACCTCGGTCTCTGATGAAGAATTAGAGCGCTGGAAAAATTGGTTACATGAACTAACCACATTGAGTTGTAACACGATGACCCAGTCGCTACGCTGTGTGTCATCAGAGATAAGAAATATGCCCACTTATGATGGCCTTAATAATGTGGATGTATTTTTTTATGCATTTGAGAGGGAGGTACCAAAAAAGCATCACTTCTAGGCTTTGTGCTGGGCATTGCGCACTACACCCGCAAGGTGGTGGGGTACATAAGGGTAGATTTGAGGATTGGCACGAATGTAGGAGGATGATGAGAAAACGATTTGGGCAGCTGAAGGTATGAATGACAGAAAAATATGATGGGAAGGATGATCCGTGTGTGCACTTTTCCAAATGGGCCAAGGCTTATGGAGCGAAGCCCCAACCTGAATGGGTGCACTTGTCTTGTCACACCTTAGATGTCGTCCTGATGAATTGGTATTTAGAAATAGAGCTCTACCATGGTACAAGTGAATGGGATATTCTGTGCGAAGAATTCATAATGACATTCAGCTTTGAATATGGGTTTAACTATATTGATGAAGAACTACAAGAGGTGAAAGCAACAATCTTTAGGATACCGTAGCATCCTTTGGACCTGATTCAACTCGATTGGACCAGTCAGTTGAGCCAGGCGCTAGAATACTATAACGTAACTGCTGAAGAAGATGAAGATCCATGAAAGATTAAGATCCCTCAAATAGAAGGTCACCACAAGGTTTAAGGATCACAGATTGAGAATCCTGATATAACTGCGCCACTAAAAGTAAAACAGGTAAATATTGGTACAAAGGCAGAGCCCTAATTTGTGAAGATTGGAGATTACTGGGATGACACGGTGGTTGATAAGGTCATTGAATTGCTCTATGAATACTAGGATTTTCTCCCTACCAAGTTTACGGATCTAAAAAGGATAATTAGGGACCTAGGTGTTATGAAGATCACATTGAAGCCCGACATGAAGCTGGTTAAGCAAAGGCCTTACCATCTCAATCTGAAGTATAAAGAGAAGGTCCACTTAGAGCTAGATAAGATGCTCACAGTAGGCATCATTGAGCCTGTAGAGGAATCTGATTGGGTAAGCCGAACGGTGGTACAAAAAAAGAAGCAAAAGGATGAAATAAGGATATGCATAGATATCAGGAAGTTGAATGATGCTTGTGTACATGATCCCTTCCCGACTTCATTCACTAATGAAGTGTTGGACAATGTAGGTGGCCAAGAAGCATATTCCTTCACTAATGGTTTCTCTGGGTACCATTAGATCAAAAATAGTGTCGAAGGATAGGAGAAAGACGACCTTCATGACTGAGTGGGGGTTTTTTCAGTACACTGTAAAGCCTTTCAGATTGAAGAATGTGCCTGCAATTTGCTCGTCTAGTCATTGGTACCTTCAAAGAATTTATTCATAAGTTCTTGGAAGTGTACTTTGATGACTGGACTATGTTTGGACAAGTGAAACACCATGTGGAAAGTTTGAGCCTGATGCTAGATACCTGTTAGAGATACCAGATTGTGCTCAAACTGAAGAAATGTTTGTTTTGTGTTCCTTTTGGGACCTTGCTTGGTCATGTAGTTTGTAGACAGGTATTGATGGTAGATCCCATGAAGATCGTGGTGATACATAATTTTGAAGCGTCGAGGAGTGTGAAACAGTTGCACGCTACCTTAGGACATACTAGATATTATAGAAAGTTTATTAAGGGTTATGCCCAAATCAACGCGCCTATGGAGAAGTTGTTGAAAAAGGATGTCACATTCTGTTAGAATGAGGACTGTAAGAAAATCTTGGATGTATTGAAGGAAAAGATGGTCACCGCACCGATTCTAGTCTTCTTGAACTCGAAGAAGGAGTTTCATGTACATGTCAATGCGTCATGTATAGCACTAGGAGTAGTATTGACACAATCTGGCAGAGGAGACTTGGACCATCCTATAGCATTCACAAGTTGAAGGTTATCCAAGGCAGAGAAGAACTATTCTACCACGGATCAAAATTTTTTAGCCATATTATACACACTCCATAATTTTAGACACTATTTATTGAGTGGCCATTTTAAGATGTATATGGATCATTCCACGTTGAAATACCTGGTCAATAAGCCTGTGTTGGGGGGGGAGAATCTGCAGGTGGTTTTTATTGTTCCAGGAGTATGATTTGAAGTTATTGTGAAACCTGGATGATTGAACATAGGACCAGACCATCTATCATGCATTGAAACAAGGAAAATCCCACTAATTTGGAGGACGGGTTGCCTGATGCACAACTATTTGCAGTACACATCGTAAATGGTCATTTTGAAGATATCATACACTTCCTAATGATAGGAGCTACCCCAAAAGGTTGCACCCTCCAACAGAAGAAGGAGTTAGTGGTGTGTGTGACATACTTTTCTGTCATTACTAGGCATCTATACAAAATGGGGTCTGATGAAATGTTGTGACGATATGTACCATACTTTGAAAGGAGTAGTATCCTCATGGATGCTCATGGGGGCACCTTGGGAGGATATTATGTAGGAAGAGCGACTGCGTAGAAGATTCTATGCGTAGGGTTGTGGTCGCGAACCCTCCATCAGGATTCAAAAACTTACTGTGAAGTGTGTGATGTGTGTCAAAGTTATAGCAGGTCATTGTGGAGGGATTAGCTTCCTACGAATCCACAAATGACGTTGCAACCCTTTGAGAAATGGGCAATATATTTTGTGGGACCCATTCAACCCCAAGGGAAGAAGACGGGAGCAAGGTACATTATCACTATGACGAAGTATTTGACTCAATGGGTAGAGGCACAACCTTTAAAGGATTGTACAAGCACAACTACTGCAAAGTTCCTCTTTGAGTGTGTACTGACATGATTTGGGTGTCCAAAAATTTTGATGAGCAATCGCGGTACGCACTTTCTGAATGAGACGATTAGCACACTAACAGAGGAACTTTAGGTATATCACCAGAATATCACACCTTATTACTCATAGGCTAACGGGGACAGTGGAAGAATTCAATAAAGTGCTCGAGAATGCGGTGACTAAGGTTTGTAATGCTCCACGAAGTGATTGAGACCTGTGCATACCCACAGTACTATGGGCCTATCAGACGACACACAAGAATTTGACTGGACAAACACCCTTTAGTCTTATATATGGTGTTGAAGCAGTGATGCCCATGGAATAAATTGTGCCTAGTTTGTGCATAGAGGCACTCATGGGTATGACAAATTGTGGAGCCTTGGAAGAGAGGCTCATGCAACTGCCTGAGCTTGAGGAAGAAAGATTTCTAGCTAGATTTCACCAACATGTCCAAAAGTAACGTGAGAAAGCATGGCATGATTGACACATCAATCTATGCACCTTTAAGGTAAATGAATTGGTTTTGTTATATGATAGAAAGTTTGATAAATTTCCAGCGAAATTCAGAATGCATTGGTTAGGGCCCTATGTCATTAAGGAGATTACTGATGGAGGAGCAGTTCATCTTGTCAAATTGAATAAAGATCCCTTCCCAGGAAAGATGAATGGAAGTCGATTAAAGCCATACATAGGTGGTCCGCCCATGTGACTATATGAATATCATGTAGTATTAGCACTCCAAGTAGCTGAAAGGAGGCGCAGGACTATAAAATATACTACCCAACTTGGGGAGCTACGGTTGGGTTGTGTTATATTCTTTCCAAGACTAACCTACGTAGTGAACCGGGGGGTTAGAGCGGGGACGGAGCCCCCCCTTCGTTGCACCGATTCCATAGCGGGGGGTCATAAGGGGTT
>APFE030441621.1:0-53569 GCA_000404065.3 Pinus taeda | reverse complement strand
TCCAGTGGGAAATCTCTGTGTATATGTGTTTTATGTGTTATGCTCTCGCATTTTTATTTTTCCTATGATTTAGAATTCGTATGCAGGTAATTTCTGTACGGGGTTAAAACCTACAGCTACGCGATTGGAGGATTTTGTGAAGTAAGAAAGTGTCACAGGGTTTGCGGCAGTGCGAAAGGAGTTGCACTACCCAAGGAGAAATCACACTGGTCAGCCTGAAAGTGACTGTTAAAGTCACTATTCATGATTTGACAATAGAAAATGCAGCCAAATGGAGCAGGCAGCCAACATTTAAGATGAAACTTATGCATCATATCCTTGAAAATATACTGCCAATCCAACATTAATGAACCGAATTTTGGGGGAAAGGTCGGATTTTAATTCAAAATGCCTGATAAATTATATGTGGCTGCCCAGTGTAAAACACTTGGAATTTTGAGAATTGATTTTTTGAGCTCTTAGGTGCACATGAACGAAGAATTCTTCGAGGCTCTCATAGCGATTTCAGCGTTTGATAACTTACCCGAGACGTCATGAGCATTGCAGATTAGCATTATGTCAACACCTTCCATAGCTAAGGACACCGAAGTAGTAAAAACTGAGGAGGATATGCCAGAAATAGTTATGGAGGTCAAAGAAGCTTCTCGAGAGGTTTTCGAAGTACTAGCGGAAGTCCGCAAATCACCAATGATGTCGAGACGAAATTCCACCCCAACCAAGGAGAGAACCAAGGATAAGAAGGGAAAGCGGCTTGCAATACCAGTGCATGCATCATCAAGAAGAAACCCATTGAAGGACAATCCCACCACACAGGAAAAGGGTAAAGCCATCAATCTGGAGCTGAAGGAGGAAGAAATTGAAGACATCTCGATGGATGAGGAGGATATGGGGATACACGTGGAGAAAGTTGAAACCCAGGGTGCTGACACTATCACTTGGTTGCCTGAGTACATGCCTCCATGCAAGGGCAAGACCAAGGTTCCAAGAGATATTGATGAGAGCAAGGTCCCCTTGCAAACCTCTCCGTTATCGAATGAAATTGTTTTTGAAGGACTGCACTTGGGGTGGGTTCATATGTTAAAACTTGAAGACTAGGACTTGGCTGACCATGAAAAGTTCCCACAATTGGCGACCAAGAAACTAATGTGACGCATTATTGATACAATCACTGGAATGACCACATTGGAGCTGTGGAGGTGGCTTATAGGAGTAGACAAGGCAGGTTTGCTCAACCTGCTACGGGTGTCACCCTACAACCACACCCCGATTGCTGTCTTAGTCATCAAGCAACTGCTATGGTTGGTGCATGATGGGTGTTTGTTGCTAGAGGAGCCAATACCCATCACTAATACATTGATCCACAGGATCACACAGTTGCCCTAAAGAGGAGAAAATCCAGCTATGATATTTGGTAGAAATGGTGGTGAGCAGGCCCTCATGGAGGACATGAAAGAGAAGTTTAAGTTGGTAGAGACGTTGTGTGGATATGACATATAAAGCATCTGTGACCCTGGTGTAAAGGTGGCTATGAAGATTTTAGTAGGGAAGGTGATTAGGAAGTGTTGCGCTAATGAGGTGTGAGCACCTATCGTTGCACTAGTAGCCTAGTGTGCTAAATGAGTTCAGTTTAATTGGGTTGAATATCTCTGTGGTGAGTTCCTTGCAAACTACCGTGAGGCACAAGAGCTTAGCAAGACGTTCCACAACGCGTTTCTCTTGTTGTCTATTGTGCTAGTGGCATAGGAGCTGCTAGAGGATAGGTAATTCCCTTCAGTCGCGCCAAACCTACAAAAAGTAGTGAAGTACACTTCGCTGTGGACATCCAAGGATGCACAACGCATCAAGGGCAACAAGATCTTTTGGATCTTGATGGAGATGAACATCCGCATGACCATCAATCACAAACTGTGGTTGTCACCTACGGTGTTCGCCAACCTGCAGGGGTACGTGGAGTTTAAAGAATATTTTCACCATGTGTCCATCAAGGTGTGGAAGGACCCTGCGCAGACATCGTATGGCTTGCCTTACCTAACAACGAATGACACCATTGATGCAATACTTGATTGTTGGTTGGCAGAATGGCGCACTACAACAGACTTGGCAGTGGGAGGGAGCAAGTCTGTCATGCAGTGCAAGAAGGATGAAGCCAAGCTCAAGATGATGCAGCTGGACAAAAAGAAAAATAAGGAGGCCACTGACAAGTCCCAGGTGGAGCACGATGTTGCTCAGCAGATGGAGAAGAAAACAAGTGGAACAGAGCAGGGCTTTGACAAAGGTGCAAGGTTTCCTTCACTTGAAACAGAGGAAGAGATGAACGAGCAGATAGAGAAGCACAACGTGGACCCACAAATGACATCTGCCCGCATCAAGCATCTAAGGGAGCAGGAGAAAGGAAGGTCCAGGAAGAAATACAAGGCCACTAAGACATCACTAGACCCATTCACCCTCACCAAGGGTGATTTGCATGACATCGGTGACACAGTGCAAGATGTCACCACGGAGACCCTACAAGAGTTTTAGTAACAACAACAATTAATATTACGGGCTATCTAAGAATATTTGCAAGAGCTACAAACCCATGTGTCACAAGTTGGCATGATATCCACCAGCCTTGATATCGTCACTTCTAAAGCTATCGAGATGCTCTGCATGAAGGCCTCTAGCGCGATAGTGTTGCCTAATGGAGCACTGACCATGAAGAATGAAGCTGACAAGCCCACTGTTAGTGCCCTAAATGGAGTAGGGTTGAATCTGGTAGTGCTACATGGTGAGGCAATCCACTTATTACAGGATGGAGTGATTGTGGAATTGAGGACCCATGAGTATCGTGCTCTACAGGTGATCAGCGACTAGCAGATTAACAATGAGCAGATGGCACCACAGCGAGACTCTGCCATCGCTGCCATGACCAAGGCGACTGACCAGACCAAATGTATACTTCAGTTCATGGAGGAGGCATGCCGAATGGTTCCCAAATTGGCCATTCCTAAGAAAGAACCAGTTGAGGTGTTCGTCTACAAGATGGCTACAAGGGTGCTTGATGCTCGTACAAAAATGGTGAGGGTTCAGTTGGAGTTGAACCTGTAAATCACTGAATTAAAGTTGAATACCTAGCTTTCTACCCCACCAGAATTAAAGTAGTAGCATGAAACCTTTGTCACAGAGGCAATATTGGTAGTTGACAGTGCAGTAGCAGACTACACCCAACTTTTTGAACAGTTGTTCGAGGTCTTGATGAGCTTGCAGGAGAACCCTAATGTACAATGACTAGAGATAGAAGTGTGCGAGACATAAGAGCACAATGATGAGGTCAAAGTCACAACACAAACCGTCATGCTCACACAGAGATTGGCAAAGCTGCAGGAGGCCAAGCAACTGAAAGAAAAAGTGGATGGAGTGTAGCACAAGGAAGCAGTGCTAAAGACGCAAATAAAGCCCTCGCTAGATGAGGCTTATGCGGTTATGGCCTCTATTGAAGGAAAGCTTGCGACTCTGCAAGAAAATAAGCAAAATCTTCAAGCTTATAGTGCAGGAGCAGTGACTAAGTAGATGGTTGAAGACCCGAAGTAGGCGGCCGTACAATACACTTCCAAGGTTACAGTCATACAGGTCGATCTGGGGGGTCTTTCGCACTAAGATCTCCATGCTTTCCAAGTGAGTCAAGGGCAAGTCATGATATTTGTGTTGCGGGCTAGTTGGGAACGAGATCCCTAAAGGATAGTTTTGGGGCTAAAAGCCGATGTTTTGTGTCAAGTTTTGTAATAAAGTTGTAAGGTCTCCGCATTTTGTGGTCGTAGAGTGCAAAAGTTTCATGAGTCATAAAGGGTTATTTTCCCTTATCTTGTAAAGTGTAAATTTTGTTGTAAAGATATACCCATGGTCCACGGACCATGGGATTGTATAAAAAGAGCTAAGTAAGTAAACTCTAAGTAGTAATGATTTGTATAAGAATTAGGAGAAGTCTCGAGTGATAAGGAGAGAAGTCTAAGTTCTAGGTCGTAGTGTAGATAGAGGCTTTGTAGTGTGCAAAGGCCTAGGGTAGACAACTGAGTGCACGGACCCCTATAGCTATGTGCGCAGGGTCGATAGGGTGTAATTATATGAAGATATCAATAAAGAGAAGCATTCTACTAATTCTGTGTCTTTGTTTCTTGTTAATGCATCATGTCATATCGTGTATGTATTTCAATTACAATGCTTATGTGATGCACGAATGTAATTATGCTGGTTAATTGAATGCAAGTAAGAATATATATTTATGTGTCATTAACTGTGATTACTTAATAACATAAGTAGGACACTTAAGATAATTTCGAAATTTGCACGATACGCAGCCCTAGCAGCGCGAAAGTACCTGAACCACAGGTTAGGGCTACATGAAGGTTAATCATACCCCTACACGAAGGTACTGAAGGGCGGAATAAAGGGCTAGATAGACAGAGCCCTAGAACTTAACGTCTTGCATAAAAGAAGGAATAAAACAACATCACAACCATATCAAGGTGCAGAAACTTGGTTCCTGCATCCCCCCACACTGCTTCGGGTGAGACTTCGATCCGCACTCCGCGGGTTGATGCTGAAAAAGGATAGTAGTGTAGGGATTTTTTTGGTTAACTAACATTCAACCTAGGTCAAGCCCCATGCAGCCAAAATGTACAGAACCTTGGGTTGACAAATTAAGTGTTAAAACGAGTTTTCTTAACTGCAATTCCTGCACCCAACATTTTGGCACCATTATTGGGGAGGCGTTTCTAAAGATTGGTAAGAACTTTCTTGTTTTCATTCCTTTGTAGTAGGGGTAAGTCTACTTTTATTTTTTTGTAGTGTTCTTATATTGTTAAAGGATTTCATAGTGCCAATTTATTTATTCATTTGTAGAATTTGATTTAAGATTTTTTTTGTTTTTTGTAAACTTAAAAGTTTTGTCATTTTTTGGATTTTATTTTAAGATGAATTCCTAAAAGGGTTAGAGATTCGAAGCCCAATAAGGGTTGAGGGTACACTGATAAATCTTAAACTGGTTCTCATATTGGACCTCGTTTTACAGGTAGAATGTCCAAGTAGACACAAAATCATCATGCAAGAACTGTCCACTTGGATTCTGGAAACAACAGTTTAGGTGTGACACAACCCAAGAAGGGGAAGAAGGAAAATAATGGTGCTCCAAATACCAATTTGAGCCATATTCAACCTTACCACTTTAACTGGAGTGGTTTGATTAGGGGAACAAAAATAGAAGAGCACAAGGATCATTATGAGGGGATTGGTGAGAATTAGGTATTTGATGAACAATCCACCTTTGGAAACTAATCCTTGTTTATGTTTAGATAGGTGATATCCTTGTCCCCAATGTGTTAATAGACCTGGGTGTGGACATCAATGCTATGACTAGGCATACCATGGATCATCTTGGGTTGGTCCATATTCGTCCTACCCCTACTCTGCTTGAAATTGTGGATAGATCAAAAATCAAGCCAAAAGGTGTACTAGATGATGTGGTTATCTCCATAGACTCTTGGGAATACCCTGTGGAGTTTATTTTCCCTCAACCAAAAAATCCAATGCGTGGACATTCCTTTATTTTGGGATGACCATGGATTGCCACAGTCGATGCTTACATTGGATGTTGCTCTGGTGATATGTATATTTCAAATGGAGACTCTAGGAATAAAGTCACCTTATACCTACCTGCTAGATCTATTCAAGAGCTCAAGGACACTTTATGGTTAGATTACGACAATAGGGATGAGGAAACTCGACTCGTTTCTTTGATCCATCATCATACAGAGTCTACCTAGGAGGGTGAATTAGACGAATAATTTGAACACAACGCCTAATTTGACATGTTTCGTCAAAATACTTAGTCCAGATTTTCAAGAAAATTTTGATTCTCAACCCTCATCATCATCGTTCATAGTAGCATCTTCATGCACTCTTGAGCCCGAGACTACTCTTGTTGAAATTATTCCAGGAAAATATTTACATATCATTTCAGACCTGGACTCATCTCAACAAGATCAACTTGTTGATCTATTGCGTGATCACCTTGATGCCTTTGCATGGAGTTACAAGGACATGAAAGGCATATCTCTTGAAATATGTACTCACCATATTTAAAATCAAGAGGGAGCTCAACCTATTCATCAACCCTAAAGGCACATAAACCCTACGCTAAGAGATGTTGTGAAAGAAGAACTACAAAAACTCTTAGACACTAAATATCCTATATCTAATAGCTAGTGGGTCTCCCCATTGGTAAGAGTACTAAAAAAGGATGGGAGATGGAAAATCTGCATTGATTATCGAGAACTTAATAAATCCACTCTCAAGGATTACTTTCCCCTTCCTTTTATTGATTAGGTCCTATATAGCCTTGCTGGTAAACAATACTTTTCATTTTTAGATGGCTTCAATGGGTACAACCAAATTCATATCGCACCAGCAGATCAAGATAAGACCACCTTTACATGTACATGGGGTACATTTTCTGACCAAGTGCTTCCCTTTGGACTATGTAATACCCCAGCCACCTTTCAAAAGGGTTGTGATGGCCATTTTTGTTGATCTTGAGTGTCTTGAGATCTATATGGATGAATTTTCAGTGTTTGGTAACTCATTCCAAGAAATCATTTTTCAGTGTTTGGGGGTCTCTCCTCCCAAGATCCATTTCAATATTTTAGATCTTAGGGTCCTCCTCCCAAAATCTGGATCAAGAGCAGAACCTCAAACCATTCAATTTGTTGGTTGAGCAATCGAGTTAACGATAGGGTGTGCACAAATGGAAAATTATACCGATCTTGGAAACCTTGTTGTCTATGTTTAGATAGGTGATATCCTTGTGCCCAATGTGTTAATAGACCTGGGTGTGGCCATCAATGCTATGACTAGGCATACCATGGATCATCTTGGGCTGGTCCATATTTGTCCTACCCCTACTCTACTTGAAATTGTGGATAGATAAAAAATCAAGCCAAAAGGTGTACTGGGATGACCATGGCTTGCCACAGTCGATTCTTACATTGGATGTTGCTATGGTGATATGTATATTTCACATGGAGACTCTAGGAATAAAGTCACCTTATACCTCCCTGTTAGATCTATTCAAGAGCTCAAGGACACTTTGTGGTTATATTACGACAATAGTGACGAGGAGACTCGACCTGTTTCTTTCATCCAACAGCATATAGAGTCTACCTAGGAGGGTGAATTACAAGAATAATTTGGACACAACGCCTAATTTGACATGTTTCGTCAAATACTTAGTCCAGATTTTGAAGAAAATTTTGATTCTCAACCCTCCTCATCACCGGTCTTAGTAGCATCTTCATGCACTCTTGAGCCCAACACTACTCTTGTTGAAATTAGTCCAAGAAAATATTTACATATCATTTCAGACCTGGACTCATCTCAACAAGATCAACTTGTTGATCTGTTGTGTGATCACCTTGATGCCTTTGCATGGAGTTACAAGGACATGAAAGGCATACCTCTTGAAATCTCTACTCACCATATTTATATTCAAGAGGGAGCTTGACCTATTCGTCAACCCTAAAGGCACATGAACCCTACGCTAAGAGATGTTGTGAAAGAAGAACTACAAAAACTCTTATACACTAAATATCCTATATCTAATAGCCAGTGGGTCTCCCCATTGGTAAGAGTACTGAAAAAGGCTGGGAGATGGAAAATCTGCATTGATTATTGAGAACTTAATAGATCCACTCTGAAGGATTACTTTCCCATTCCTTTTATTGATTAGGTGCTAGATAGCCTTGCTGGTAAACAATACTTTTCATTTTTAGATGGCTTCAATGGGTACAGCCAAATTCATATCGCACCAGCAGATCAAGATAAGACCACCCTTATATGTACATGGGGTACATTTTCTTACCAGGTGCTTCCCTTTGGACTATGTAATACCCCAGCCACCTTTCAAAAGGGTTGAGATGGCCGTTTTTGTTGATCTCGAGTGTCTTGAGATCTATATGGATGAATTTTCAGTGTTTGGTAACTCATTCCAAGAAATGATTTTTCAGTGTTTGGGGGTCCCTCCTCCCAAGATCCATTTCAATATTTTAGATCTTAGGGTCCTCCTCTCAAGATATGGATCAAGAGAAGAACCTCAAACCATTCAATTTGTTGGTTGAGCAACCGAGTTAACGATAGGGTGTTCACAAATGGAAAATTATACCGATCTTGGAAACCTTGTTGTCTATGTTTAGATAGGTGATATCCTTGTCCCCAATGTGTTAATAGACCTGGGTGTGGCCATCAATGCTATGACTAGGCATACCATGGATCATCTTGGGTTGGTCCATATTCGTCCTACCCCTACTCTGCTTGAAATTGTGGATAGATTAAAAATCAAGCCAAAATGTGTACTGGATAATGTGGTTATCTCAATAGACTCTTGGGAATACCCTGCGGAGTTTATTTTCCCTCAGCCAAAAAATCTTGTGGGTGGACATCCCTTTATTTTGGGATGACCATGGCTTGCCACAGTCGATGCTTACATTGGAAGTTGCTCCAGTGATATGTATATTTGACATGGAGACTCTAGGAATAAAGTCACCTTCTACCATCCTGCTAAATCTATTCAAGAGCTCAAGGACACTGTGGTTAGATTACGACAACAGTGATGAGTAGACTCGACCTATTTCTGTGATCCATCATCATACAGAGTCCACCTAGGACGGTGAGTTATAAGAATAATTTGGACACAACACCTAATTTGACATGTTTCGTCAAATACTTAGTCTAGATTTTCAAGAAAATTTTGATTCTCAACCCTCCTCATCACCGGTCTTAGTAGCATCTTCATGCACTCTTGAGCCCGAGACTACTCTTGTTGAAATTAGTCCAGGCAAATATTTACATATCATTTCATACCTAGACTCATCTCAACAAGATCAACTTGTTGATCTATTGCGTGATCACCCTGATGCCTTTGCATGGAGCGAGGACATGAAAGGCATACCTCTTGAAATCTATACTCACCATATTTTTATTGAAGAGGGAGCTCGACCTATTCGTCAACGCTAAAGGAAAATGAACCCTACGCTAAGAGATGTTGTGAAAGAGGAATTAAAAAAACTCTTAGACACTAAATATCCTATATCTAATAGCTAGTGGGTCTCCCCATTGGTAAGAGTACCGAAGAAGGATGGGAGATGGAAAATCTACATTGGTTATCGAGAACTAATAAATCCACTCTCAAGGATTACTTTCCCCTTCCTTTTATTGATTAGGTGCTAGATAGCCTTGCTGGTAAACAATACTTTTCATTTTTAGATGGCTTCAATGGGTACAACAAAATTCATATCGCACCAGTAGATCAAGATAAGACCACCTTTACATGTACATGGGGTACATTTTCTTACCAAGTGCTTCCCTTTGGACTATGTAATACCCCAGCCACCTTTGAAAAGGGTTGTGATGGCCATTTTTGTTGATCTCGAGTGTCTTGAGATCTATATGGATGATTTTTCAGTGTTTTGTAACTCATTCCAAGAAGTGATTTTTTAGTGTTTGGGGGTCTCTCCTCCCAAGATCCATTTCAATATTTTAGATCTTATGGTCCTCCTCCCAAGATCTAGATCAAGAGAAAAACCTCAAACCATTCAATTTGTTTGTTGAGAAACCGAGTTAACGATAGGGTGTGCACAAATGGAAAATTATACCGATCTTGGAAACCTTCTTGTCTATGTTTAGATAGGTGATATCCTTGTCCCCAATGTGTTAATAGACCTGGGTGTGGCCATAAATGCTATGACTAGGCATACCATGGATCATCTTGGGTTGGTCCATATTCGTCCTACCCCTACTCTACTTGAAATTGTGGATAGATCAAAAATCAAGCCAAAAGGTGTATTGGATGATGTGGTTATCTCCATAGACTCTTGGGAATACCCTGCGAAGTTTATTTTCCTTCAGCCAAAAAATCTTGTGGGTGGACATCCCTTTATTCTGGGATGACCATGGCTTGCCACAGTCGATGCTTACATTGGATGTTGCTTTGGTGATATGTATATTTCACATGGAGACTCTAGGAATAAAGTCACCTTATAACTGCCTGCTAGATCTATACAAGAGCTCAAGGACACTTTGTGGTTAGATTACGACAACAGTTATGAGGAGACTCAACATGTTTCTCTGATCCATCATCATACAGAGTCTACCTAGGAGGGTGAATTATAAGAATAATTTGGACACAACGCCTAATTTGACATGTTTCGTCAAATAGTTAGTCCAGATTTTCAAGAAAATTTTGATTCTCAACCCTCCTTATCATCGGTCTTTGTAGCATCTTCATGCACTCTTGAGCCCGAGACTACTCTTGTTGAAATTAGTCTAGGAAAATATTCACATATCATTTCAGACCTGGACTCATCTCAACAAGATCAACTTGTTGATCTATTGCGTGATCACCTTGATGCCTTTGCATGGAGTTACAAGGACATGAAAGGCATACGTCTTGAAATCTGTACTCACCATATTTATATTCAAGAGGGAGCTCGACCTATTCGTCAACCCTAAAGGCACATGAACCCTACGCTAAGAGATGTTGTGAAAGAAGAACTACAAAAACTCTTAGACACTAAATATCCTATATCTAATAGCCAGCGGGTCTCCCCATTGGTAAGAGTACCGAAAAAGGATGGGAGATGGAAAATTTGCATTGATTATCGAGAACTTAATAAATCCACTCTCAAGGATTACTTTCCCCTTCCTTTTATTGATTAGGTGCAAGATAGCCTTGCTGGTAAACGATACTTTTCATCTTTAGATGGCTTCAATGGGTACAACCAAATTCATATTGCACCAGCAGATCAAGATAAGACCACCTTTACATGTACATGGGGTACATTTTCTTACCAAGTGCTTCCCTTTGGACTATGAAATACCCCAGCCACCTTTCAAAAGGGTTGTGATGGCCATTTTTGTTGATCTCGAGTGTCTTGAGATCTATATGGATGATGTTTCAGTGTTTGGTAACTCATTCCAAGAAATGATTTTTCAGTGTTTGGGGTCTCTCCTCCCAAGATCCATTTCAATATTTTAGATCTTAGGGTCCTCCTCCCAAGATCTGGATCAAGTGGAGAACCTCAAACCATTCAATTTGTTGGTTGAGCAACCGAGTTAATGATAGGGTGTGCACAAATGGAAAATTATACCGATGTTCGAAACCTTGTTGTCTATGTTTAGATAGGTGATATCCTTGTCCCCAATGTGTTAATAGACCTGGGTGTGGCCATCAATGCTATGACTAGGCATACCATGGATCATCTTGGGTTGGTCCATATTTGTCCTACCCCTACTCTGCTTGAAATTGTGGTTAGATCAAAAATCAAGCCAAAAGGTGTACTGGATGATGTGGTTATCTCCATAGACTCGTGGGAATACCATGCGGAGTCTATTTTCCTTCAGCCAAAAAATCTTTTGGGTGGACATCCCTTTATTCTGGGATGACCATAGCTTGCCACAGTCGATGCTTACATTGGATTTTGCTCTAGCGATATGTATATTTCACATGGAGACTCTAGGAATAAAGTCACCTTATACCTGCTTGCTAGAGCTATTCAAGAGCTCAAGGACACATTGTTGTTAGATTACGACAACAGTGATGAGGAGACTCGACCTGTTTCTTTGATCCATCATCATACAGAGTCTACCTAGGAGGGTGAATTATAAGAATAATTTGGACACAACGCCTAATTTGACATGTTTCGTCAAATACTTAGTCCGGATTTTCAAGAAAATTTTGATTCTCAACCCTCCTCATCACCGGTCTTAGTAGCATATTCATGCACTCTTGAGCTCGATACTACTCTTGTTTAAATTAGTCCAGGAAAATATTCACATATCATTTCAGACGTGGACTCATCTCAACAAGAAAACTTGTTGATCTATTGCGTGATCACCTTGATGCCTTTGCATGGAGTTACGAGCACATGAAAGGCATACCTCTTGAAATCTGTACTCACCATATTTATATTCAAGAGGGAGCTCGACCTATTCATCAACCCTAAAGGCACATGAACCCTACGCTAAGAGATGTTGTGAAAGAAGAACTACAAAAACTCTTAGACACTAAATATCCTATATCTAATAGCCAGCGGGTCTCCCCATTGGTAAGAGTACTGAAAAAGGATGGGAGATGGAAAATCTGCATTGATTATCGAGAACTTAATAAATCCACTCTCAAGGATTACTTTCCCCTTCCTTTTATTGATTAGGTGCAAGATAGCCTTGCTGGTAAACAATACTTTTCATTTTTAGATGGCTTCAATGGGTACAACAAAATTCATATCGCACCAGCAGATCAAGATAAGACCACCTTTACATGTACATGGGGTACATTTTCTTACCAAGTACTTCCCTTTGGACTATGAAATACCCTAGCCACCTTTCAAAAGGGTTGTGATGGCCATTTTTGTTGATCTCGAGTGTCTTGAGATCTATATGGATGATTTTTCAGTGTTTGGTAACTCATTCCAAGAAATGATTTTTCAGTGTTTGGGGTCTCTCCTCCCAAGATCCATTTCAATATTTTAGATCTTAGGGTCCTCCTCCCAAGATCTGGATCAAGAGAAGAACCTCAAACCATTCAATTTGTTGGTTGAGCAACCGAGTTAATGATAGGTTGTGCACAAATGGAGAATTATACCGATCTTGGAAACCTTGTTGTCTATGTTTAGATAGGTGATATCCTTGTCCCCAATGTGTTAATAGACCTGGGTGTGGCCATCAATGCTATGAATAGGCATACCATGGATCATCTTGGGTTGGTCCATACTCGTCCTACCCTTACTCTGCTTGAAATTGTGGATAGATCAAAAATGAAGCCAAAAGGTGTACTGGATGATGTTGTTATCTCCATAGACTCTTGGGAATACCCCGTGGAGTTTATTTTCCTTCAGCCAAAAAATATTGTGGGTGGACATCCCTTTATTCTGGGATGACCATGGCTTGCCACAGTCGATGCTTACATTGGATGTTTCTCCGGTGATATGTATATTTCACATGGAGACTCTTGGAATAAAGTCACCTTATACCTGCCTGCTAGATATATTCAAGAGCTCAAGGACACTTTGTGGTTAGATTACGACAACAATGATGAGGAGACTCGACCTGTTTCTTTGATCCATCATCATACAGAGTCTACCTAGGAGGGTGAATTATAAGAATAATTTGGACACAACACCTAATTTGACATGTTTCGTCAAATACTTAGTCCAGATTTTCAAGAAAATTTTGATTCTCAACCCTCCTCATCACCAGTCTTAGTAGCATCTTCATGCACTCTTGAGTTCGAGACTACTCTTGTTGAAATCAGTCCAAGAAAATATTCACATATCATTTCAAACCTGGACTCATCTCAACAAGAAAACGTGTTGATCTATTGCGTGATCACCTTGATGCCTTTGCATGGAGTTATGAGGACATGAAAGGCATACCTCTTGAAATCTGTACTCACCATATTTATATTCAAGAGGGAGCTTGACCTATTCATCAACCCTAAAGGCACATGAACCCTACACTAAGAGATGTTGTGAAAGAAGAACTACAAAAACTCTTAGACACTAAATATCCTATATCTAATAGCCAGTGGGTCTCCCCATTGGTAAGAGTACCGAAAAAGGATGGGAGATGGAAAATCTGCATTGATTATTGAGAACTTAATAAATCCACTCTCAAGGATTACTTTCCCCTTCCTTTTATTGATTAGGTGCTAGATAACCTTGCTGGTAAACAATACTTTTCATTTTTAGATGGCTTCAATGGGTACAACCAAATTCATATCGCACCAGCAGATCAAGATAAGACCACCTTTACATGTACATGGGGTACATTTTCTTACCAAGTGCTTCCCTTTGGACTATGTAATACCACAGCCACCTTTCAAAAGGGTTGTGATGGCCATTTTTGTTGATATCGAGTGCCTTGATATCTATATGGATGATTTTTCAGTGTTTGGTAACTCATTCCAAGAAATGAGTTTGGGGGTCTCTCCTCCCAAGATCCATTTCAATATTTTAGATCTTAGGGTCCTCCTCCCAAGATCTAGATCAAGAGCAGAACCTCAAACCATTCAATTTGTTGGTTGAGCAACCGAGTTAACAATAGGGTGTGCAAAAATGGAAAATTATACCGATCTTGGAAACCTTGTTGTCTATGTTTAGATAGGTGATATCCTTGTCCCCAATGTGTCAATAGACCTGGGTGTGGCCATCAATGCTATGACTAGGCATACCATGGATCATCTTGGGTTGGTCCATATTCGTGCTACCCCTGCTCTACTTGAAATAGTGGATAGATCAAAAATCAAGCCAAAAGGTGTACTAGATGATGTGGTTATCTCCATAGACTCTTGGGAATACCATGCGGAGTTTATTTTCCTTCAGCCAAAAAATCTTGTGGGTGGACATCCCTTTATTCTGGGATGACCATGGCTTTCCATAGTCGATGCTTACATTGGATGTTGCTCTGGTGATATGTATATTTGACATGGAGACTCTAGGAATAAAGTTACCTTATACCTGCCTGCTAGATCTATTCAGGAGCTCAAGGACACTTTGTGGTTAGATTACGACAACAGTGAAGAGGAGACTCGACCTGTTTCTTTTATCCATTATCATACAGAGTCTACCTAGGAGGGTGAATTATAAGAATAATTTGGACACAACGCCTAATTTGACATGTTTCGTCAAATACTTAGTCCAAATTTTCAAGAAAATTTTGATTCTCAACCCTCCTCATCACCGGTCTTAGTAGCATCTTCGTGCACTCTTGGGCCCGAGACTGCTCTTGTTGAAATTAGTCTAGGCAAATATTTACATATCATTTCAGACCTGGACTCATCTCAACAAGTTATCTCAACAAGATCAACTTGTTGATCTATTGCGTGATCACCTTGATGCCTTTGCATGGAGTTACGAGGACATGAAAGGCATACCTCTTGAAATTTGTACTCACCATATTTATATTCAAGAGGGAGCTCGACCTATTTGTCAACCCTAAAGGCACATGGACCCTACGCTAAGATATGTTGTGAAAGAAGAACTACAAAAACTATTAGACACTAAATATCCTATATCTAATATCCAGTGGGTCTCCCCATTGGTAAGAGTACCGAAAAAGGATGGGAGATGGAAAATCTACATTGATTATCGAGAACTTAATAAATCCACTCTGAAGGATCACTTTCCCCTTCCTTTTATTGATTAGGTGCTAGATAGCCTTGCTGGTAAACAATACTTTTCATTTTTAGATGGCTTCAATGGGTACAACCAAATTCATATCGCACAAGCAGATCAAGATAAGACCACCTTTACATGTACATGGGGTACATTTTCTTACCAAGTGCTTCCCTTTGGACTATGTAATACCCCAGCCACCTTTCAAAAGGGTTGTGATGGCCATTTTTGTTGATCTCGAGTGTCTTGAGATCTATATGGATGATTTTTCAGTGTTTGGTAACTCATTCCAAGAAGCCTTCAAAAAATTATAAAATGTTTTTTTATGTTGCTAAGAGGCTCACCTTTCTTTGAGTGATAAAAAGTGTAGATTAATGTGAAAATTAGCCGTAGTCCTTGGAAATTTGGTTTCTAACAAAGGTATCCAGGTAGACCTAATCAAAATAGAAGTTATCTTGCATCTTCCTGCACCCAAAACACAAAGGGAAGTAAGAGGATTCCTGGGAGATGTGGGTTATTACAAGAGGTTCATTGAGAAATTTTCTAAGATATCTACCCCTCTTTTCCGATTGTTAGCTAAGGATAGTGAGTTTCTTTGGTCCATGGCTTGCCAAGAGTCTTTTGAGACATTAAAGGAAAAATTAGTGCAGGCACTAGTTTTGAGAGGTCCCAACTGGTCCCTTCCATTCCACATTTCCTTTGATGCCTCAGATACTACCATTGGCATAACTTTAGGACAAGAAGAAAACAAACATTCCTATGTTATTTACTTCATCAGTAAAAATTTGTCACCTGCTGAATTGAACTATACAGTGACCGAGAAAGATTTTTTAGCCGTAATTTTTGCTATCAATAAATTTGGACACTACATCATAGGATATGAAGTCTTTATGCATAGTGATCATTCTATGATAAAATATTTAATGAATAAACCAATGACTAGCGGTAAAGTGGCTAGGTGGTTACTGTTGTTACAATAATTTAACATTAACATTGTTGATAGACCAGGAAAATCTAATGGATCCAAGGAGACTTCTTTTTTTGTGTCAACAAGGTCTCCATGCTTCTCTAACATAGCTAACTACTTAGTCACCAGAAAAACACCTCCTCACTTATCTACTCGTTAAAAGTGGAATATCATATTAAAAAGCGCTGCATATTCTTGGATCCAACGAGACTTCTTTTACACTGAACCAGATCTTATCATTCATAGATGTGTAAGAGAGGGAGAAGTGTTTGATATACTAGAATCTTCCCACGATGAGCCTTGTGGTGGTCACTTCGCTGATAAGAGAATTGCATATAAAATCTTACGTGTTGGATACTTTTGGCCTTCTTTGTTTAAGGATGTCAAACAACATGTCAAGTGATGCAATAACTGTCAGCGAATGGGTCAACTTATTTAAGCCAACGTAATGCCTTTGTGTCCTCTGATTATGATTGAGCCCTTTGAAAAATGGGTTATCAATTTCATAGGACCAATAAATCCAATATTTGTGAATAAAAATCATATATTGGTTTGCAATGATTTTGTTACAAAATTGGTAGAGGCTAAAGGTGTTTCTTTTGCTACATAAAAGGTTGTTGTTGAATTTTTGTTTAGTGAATTTTTTACTCTATTTAATTTTCCTAGAGAGATTGTCACTAACAATGGGCCGCAACTTATTTCTAATCTAGTACAGGAAGTCATGGATCAATACAAAATTTGGCATACGAAGTTCACTTCATATCACCCGCAAGAAAACAACTAGGTGGAGTCTACCAACAAGGTAATTGAATCCATCCTCACAAAAACAATAAATCTACATAGGAAGGATTGGGCCAGCCAGTTACATGAAGTCCTATGGGCTTATCGAACCACTTGGCGGAAAAAAATAGGACATACACCATATGAGCTAGTATACGGGAAACAAGTCCTTTTCCTGATAGAGTTCTAGATAAAAAAAATTTGAACAACAGTTCAGTTGGGATTAGATCTCTCATAAGCACAGTAGCAATGTCTATTACAGGTAAATGAGTTAGATGAATTTCAAAGAGATTTTTCTCAATAGAATGTGTTAGTATAGCAGCAGCACAAAAAGTGGCATGACAAGTCTATCAGGAAGAAGGATTTCCAACTAGGTGATTGGGTAGTGATTGGGTACTTCTTTATAACTCTATATTTAAAAATTTCCAAGGAAAATTCCATACACGCTGGATGGGACCTTATGAAGTAGTCAACTTTTTGAGAATGGGGTTGTAGAGATCAAAACTATTGATGGTAAAAATTCAATATTCCTTTTGAATGACATATATTCAAGGTATATTTTCAACCCCTCACAAAAGACTTCATGCAACAAGTGTAGCAGAAATATGAGCTAGAGATGGTAGGCGGCTATGCCAATTTATTATAGATATGATTCTCTATTTTCAAAAATAAAAAATAAATAATAAAAAGACCATAATGAAAAAAAATAAAAAATAAAACAAGAATTTTTTTTTCTTCCTATGATTGTGAAAATTAGTTCGCTGACATGTTCACAAAAGGATCAGCCTAAAATCCACCATGCTTGTAGGAAGATTGAAATTCAAATAAGATGGGAATGTTTCTTGATCTTTATATGTGCTAACTATCACGAAAAAGAAGTTGGTTTTTAAGTGCAGGAAATGAGCCCTTATCCAAGTTTGGGACAGCTAACACAAAACATTTTATGCAAGCAACACTCAATTCCCGCTACATTTACTTTTGGTTCAGCACTATTTAGGAAAAATTTTGAGGTGAAATTCCACCCTTCTTCTATTTCCTTTTTTGTAAATTCCCTTCTATTTTTTCTTCTTCTTCATCCTATGAAATGAACCTCCCCTTTCTTCTAAAGAAACTACCCCTATCCAATTTAGTTTTTCCCTCTTTTCCCCTAAAATTATTTTTCCCTTCCCTTTTTCCTGTGCTCTCTTGGTGGTGTCACCCATGAATTCCATGCTGAATTTCCTTCCCATTATGAAATTTACTCCTTTCGAGCTTCTTTTCTCACTCATGGATTGTATTGCAGGATCTAATCAATTTATGGATTAGATCAAAAGACATGTATCACTACAAAGAAACTGGAAAATAAAACATCCTTTGGAAATTTCGTAAACCTTTCAAGATTCAACCTACATACTATACTTTTTAGAAACATTTTTAAGATTTTCCGCGGCATCAGTTAGTGCAGGAAGAATGATGTCTCTTGGTACAAGAATGTATGTTTCAGTGCAATAACAATATATTTCAGGTGCAGGAACATGCACTACTATGTGACCTAAGCACAAGAACATGTGCCTAGTGCAAGAACAATAGTAGTCTTCAGTGAATGAATGTATGTTCAAAGTGCAGGAATGTATGTTCGAGTGCAGGAACTAACAATTCCTTTAGTGCAATAATGTATGTTATGGTACATGAATGTTTGGTGAGAGAATGCATGCTTGAATCCAAATTTTAGTCCACGGATAAAAACAAATTTGTTTTTATGTTTGGTACAATCATGTTCAAGCACAACTAACTACACTAATTGATGATGATGTCATGCAATGATTTTCTTTTGTAGATGATTAGACTTTGTTCATCGTTTCTATTTAGGAAATATTATTTTAAGTAGATGGACATTTAAGTATGAAAACCTATCTTTATTTAAGTTAACATGTATGCCTTATATGAAATCATGAGTTGATCAAAGGATATGTGTGAAAAATTCCCCAAATCCAACATTCATTTTTGAAAAGCCTATTGTTAATTAAATAATGAACACTCATATATACCACCTCACATTTTCTCCATCATCACCTTCGACCACGATTCATTATTACTGCATGCACCAGTAGATCAGGCCATATCATATCCTTTCCTAAGAACTGATATTTTCATGAGTGTGACCGTTAAAGAAAAGATTCATATAGCAGTTTCCAGTTCATTCAACAATTCCAAATTTCTCATTCCTGAATCCCCTGCTAAGTAACTCTCCCGATTCTTAGTAGTTGAGTGAACTTGAAAAAGAAATAGCACATGTTTGAATGGAATCATGGTTTGTGAAGGAAATAGAGAAAACGACGGAGTACAAAAATAGTTTTTCCATGATGCAGGAAACAAGATTTCTCCCTTTCGTGCTAAAATTTGATGGTTTTGATTCAGTCGTGGAATTAGAGTTTGAAGTGATATATAATACTATTTTAGAGGCTACAGGGGTAGCGGCCACAGGAAAACAATGATTTAAGAAAGGAGATCTCTAAAAAGGGGCTTGGCGTAGGTTTGTAGTCAATAAAAAGAAGAAAGTGGACTGAAAGCAAGGGCTGCAACAAACTGCTATGATCGAGAAATGGAGGCACTTGTTGTACATTTTGCAAAAAAATTTCACATGTGAGGGACAATATTCCCTAGCCTTCCTATATCACATCCACTTGTTGTTACACTTTGAGTTTGGTAAGCTGATTAACTTTCCTTACTTCTTTCTTAAAAGGTTGGAAAAAATGTTGAAGGGTGTTCAGAAAAGTCAAGAGAGTTAGTTTGGGTTCAAGCTATATCATTACGGGTTGATCTCAATTATGGTTACGAAGGAATTAGAGAATAAAAATGTGATGTGGGATGGGTTTTTGAAGGAATTACGAGGAAACATAGTGGAGTCACCTAGGAATAAGGGTAGAAGTAGGAAGGAAGAATTTCTTCATACAGATAAAACCCTCACCCCATAGAATAGTAAGAGGAAGAAGACCCTGCGTAAGGAACCAGTGCAGGAAGAGAAACAAGCATCCATAACCAACACCCCTATCCCTTTGAAGAGAACAACTAGAAGTTTTGTTAAGAAGAGGTTTGCCTCTTCGGGAGAGGTCGATATTCAATCAACCTCTCTAATAAATATAGATGACTCATAGCCTAGTTCTCTAGATGAGAACAATCTCTCGCTCCTTGTGGATGCTGCAATTCACACAGTGTTTAGTGCAGGATACCTCAAAGAGGAATATGTTACTCCTCTGTTAGTATTAGTTGGAAATATGAAAAAGAGAAAGACCTCTAAGACACTGAAAGGTAGTGCAGAGAAGGATTAGTAGAGGATCATGGTAATGAAGTGCAATGTAATGTTGAAGAACAGGGAGATGAGATATAGTGTGATGACAAAGTGCAGGATGATGAGATACCATGTGATGTTGAAATGCCTGATACTGATATGCAAGATGATTTTGGTCTTGATGAAACTTGTTTTGAGTCAACTGTTGAGAAGATTCTGACAGAGGAGGAATCCGTTAAGGAGTGCACTCTTAATTTCAATATTCAGATCGAGGAAGTAAAACAACGCATTTATGGACTCATAATTCTAAATCAGGCCATGAAAGAACATGGTGTAGTGCTGAAAGAATAAGAACGTTGAATTGGAAGGGGAAGTCCAAGAATGAAAATGACATGAAAAAGTGTCGAAGTTCCAAGCTTTGAAATGCTATGGTCAACTCAGGAAATTAGTCAAATGGGTCAAGAAGGCTCAAACTAAGAAGTAGAGGACATTGAAGACAGGAATCAGCATACAGAGACAGGACTGAAGGGAGGTCTCCATGTGTTTTCTATGGAGGTAAGGGTGAGGTTGTGTGAGGACACACAACAATATATGGATGGGAGGATGTTGGTAGCTAGAATTGTCCTACTTTTTGGTCTCTATCCTATCCCAAACATACCACCTTAACCCTCGTTTTAACCCAAAAGGCCTATCTATTCCTGTACATTTTCCCAATTCCACACATTCCTACACTCTTATGTTTTTCATATTCAAAGGTTGTATATGTACTTAATCATTAAATTACAGGTTTTATATCTTAAAATTTCTTTATAACTAATATATTCCTTTCCTTAATAATTCAATGGAACCAAACTATTAATCTATGTGGAAGATTGGGTTGGTGCAGGAATTGTGCTTGTACCAGTTAGCATTCCTACACTTCCGAGGAAATTGTCAATTCCTTGTTTGACTCATTGTTTATGAACGAGACAACTTAGTAGACCACGTGGATTTCTTTCTAAGAGATCAATTTTCTTGTTAGGCTTAGAATTTAGAGAAGAAGGATGGATATGAAGGTTGGACTTTAGCTATCAAATCCCTGTTTAGACTTTTTGTGAACAACTGAAAGGCTTAATATGTCATGTTGTTATATTTCTTGTTGTGGCTAGGAGTGGAAGTATGTATTTAATAGGGTTTCTATGTATATTTTAGGGGGCAAAATTGTATCAAAATTTTTCTACTATTCATAATTTTTTAGTATCACCACTTCTGGGTTGGATCAAGGGATCCATGATGTTTATTTTCTATTTTTGAAATTTAATACAAAGGAACATGCTATTTGTGAATTTCTCTATTTCGGTATCATTTTGATGCTCCATTTGAGTGTTTGAAGTTTCCATTTCATTATAGGGAAATGAGTTGGTTGGCTAAGGCCCAATCAACCTAGCTTCTTCTCCCTTTGTTAAAGGTGTGTTAGATTTATTTTTTATGCAAGGTTAGTGAAGTAGATCATGTTTGTATTTTTTATACCTAATGAACATTAATTTATTGCAAGTTGTGTGATCTGGATCCAGGTGTGTGCATGGTTAATTTTCATTCACTTTTATTTCCCTTCCATTCTTTACTGCAAATGAGTGCTACCTTTTTCTTTACAAAAAAACATACATTTAAGGTTCCTACACTAATGTGTTTTCATTTCATCAAGATTGAAAAGTTTCCTTTATACATTGTAGTGAGTCGTTCTTATTTATGTAGGTTTATTATCATTTTGAAAACATTGTTTGCATTTTTAGTGAAGCCTATTCTAATATTCAAGTTTGGATTTAGATTTTATTAATGTTTATAATATTTCACTAAAAAAACATTGTTACGTTATTTGGGTTTGTACCTATAGTCGTTGCTGGATTTTAATATTGAATGTATAAGAAGGATTCCCTGAGTTAAAATGATTGTTTGTATAAGGTTGTAGATCTAACTTACTTAATAAATAGTCATCTCGGGAAAGAGCTTGTTGATGTTTAAGTCAAAGTAGTTTCCAAGTAAAACAATTTCTTATTCCAATAAAAATTTCCTTTGGCTAGGAAAGTACTTCTTTATTTCCAAGCATGAGATTAGTTAATGGTTCATTTTTATTATATAAGTTCATTTTACAATTTTGTTTTCACCTTGCATTTATTTTCCTTAGTTAACATGCTTTTGTTGCTTGCAACCGGTTTGGAAACCAAGTATAGGAACTCTAGTTTCCTAGTACGGAAAATTTTGTTCTAGTATAGGAATTGACATTCCAAGTACAAGAATAGAGTTCTCTAGTAAAAAGGCTCAGAGCTCTTGTATGCAGGTTAACATATTCATTAAGGGTTCAATATACATACTTCTAGTATAGATGCTTCACTCTAGTACATGAAAAACATTCTAGTATAGGAACCTTGTTGCGGTACATGAACAACAACTGGTGCAGGAAGGAAAAGCTTAAGGAAGACCAGTATTCTGATTAGTTGGATCATTTTTTTGTCTTACAACCATACTAAATAGAATCTCAAATATTTATTTTATCAATTTAGTTTGTTTATTATGAATTAATTTTCCTTTACTTTCAATTTCTACAAAGTACATTCTTTTCATTCAGCACTACAGTTTTCTTGGTATTCATTGTCGTGTGATCTATAATTTTGATTCTACAATTTATAATTGAAGAAGTAGGAATAAAATTAGAGAAGGTTCATATCATTTCTTGGCATTTTCTGCACTATGCCTCGAAGTGTACGAAACCCCAGGTTGAAAATTAAGTGTTGAAAGTATTTTTCTTAACTGCAATTGCTACATCCAACATTTGGGATTTTATTCAGCATTAATTTTTTAATTGGAGTTGGACCTAACATTTGATAAGTCATTAATCAAAGTGGAAATTGTTCAGTCATCACCAAATTTTAACAAAAAATTCTCTTTGAACATATCCCAATTTGTTATTGGTGTAGTAGGAAGAGAAAAATACCAAGAACCTACAGATCCTTCAAATGTGCAGGGAAAAATTCAGACAACACAATCTTCTTCTGTGACTCCATTTAGATTGATGGCTAACATGAAATTGTGAAGATGTTACCCTTTATGGAAGCCATCATAAAGATTAAACTTATGAAGCCATATTTCTGGATGTTTAGGAAGAGGGTATAATGGAGGAGTCATCTGCACTACCCCAGGGTTGTTCCATGGTCTATTTTCCATTCTAGGAATATTAGGCACAAAGGAAATCATAGAAGATGTGGAGGCTGATGGAGATTGGGCAGTTGAAGATGATTCTCATGTAGTGTTACTAATTATAATAACACCAGATGATTGTGGCTGAGGAATATGAATGGATGGGATGAGAGGTTGATAAGAGGAAGGTAAAAAGGTAGAGGAAGAAGCAGGACCAAGATAAGGAGTAAGAGGTGGAGATGATGATGTAATCTCACTAGTAGAAGAGCAAGTCTCTAGGGTACTTTTATTTCTCTGATGAGTGTGTAATGGGAATTCAAAAGGTTTAAATACAAAATTTTCACTCTAGGATCTAGTTAATACACCATAAGACTGTAAAGATGAAGAAATACTTCCTTTCGATATATCAGTTTGAAGAGATTTGCCTCCAGAGGTATAAATTCCCTCCAATTTTTGAATTGAATTCTGAAATTCAAGGGGCTTTGTAGGTACTTGAGTGGGATTTTTTCCAACTGACTTTTGAATTTTGCTAAGAGTTTTGGTGTTTGTTTGAACAACTTTAGATCTTGGGTTAGGAGATTTGGAATGTGATTTGGAAGTTGGTCGTGATTTTGAGGGACACTGGCTCTTAGAATGACCTTTGAATTTAGGAGTGGATCTTCTTGCCATTCATAGTCTGAAGGCCCTCCTTCTAGTGCCAAAAATGTTGTAGGCTCAAAATGTTTGCCTCAAAATCGGGGAAAACCACCCATTCAGGACCTTAGAGCAGATCCTTTTCTATGTGGATTGATGGCTCCAATTGGGTATTATCGAACTTGTTTCCCTTAATAAAAATGGATGAAGTATGTATGTGTGAAACTTATGATTAATGTGACTTTATTTTTGGGTTGTGTTATATTATTTCCATGACTACCCCATGCACGGGGGGTCACAGGGGGGGCTGGTATCCCCCCATGTATGATGCACTGGGTATTGGCAAGGGGTCAGAGGGGGGGGCATGATGGTTTTTTTTCCATGGCCTTTTGTAGATCCACTCTAGGGAACTACGTTTATGTTCTAATCTAGGGTTAATGGATTAAGGTTTATGGATGCTTCTGCATTTATATATGTATTGTAACATTGAAAGGAACATAATGAAAAATCAATCTCGTAGTCCCAGTTTTGTGATCCAGGGGAAAATCTCTGTGTATATATGTTTTATGTTTTATGCTCTTTCCATTTTTTATATTTTGTTTTTAGAATTCATATGCAAATAATTTCTTTATAGGGTTTAAATCTACATTTGGTATCAGAGTTTTTTTGGCTTCAAGAGGATGCCTTTTCTAGTATGGAGCTTTTTGCTTGGGCCTGTGGTAGACACTATTCATTGGGAGATCTACGAAATTTATTCTTGTGTTGAAAGAAGATGGCGAGGATTGGAAAGATAGAGATCGAGAAATTTAATAGTCATAGATTTGAGCTATGAAAACTCGAGACGGAGGATCTGTTGGTGGATAAAGATTAGTGGATTGTGATAGATCTGGGTACTAACCCAACATTAATGTCAGCTGAAGACTGGATGAAGTTGTATCAGAAGGCAAAGAGAACAATATGATCATGTGTCTTATATTTAGTATCATTGAATGCATCAGGGGAAGCTTCAGCAAAGGCTTTATGGGACAAGTTAGAGACATTGTACCAATCAAAGTCTCTGGTGAATAAATTGTTCCTACGAAAAAATTTGTATAACCTGAGCATGAAATATGGAGACTTAGTGACAGAGCATCTAAACATCTTTAATACTATGGTAATCCAGTTATTATCCATTGATATTAAAAATTCAGATGAATATAAGTGCATCAATTGGTTGTGTTCTCTACCACATTCATGGGATAGTTTTGTTATTGCAATAGGTAGCAATGAAACTACATTGCAGTTTGATGAAATAATATCACCCTTGCCGTCGGAGGAGATGAGACAGAAGAATATGGAGGGCCAGAATGGTGATTCCTTTTCTATATGAGGATGGTCCAAGAACATAAAAAAAAAAAAAAATTCCTCAAGCGGGATATGTAAATATAGAGAGAGATCTAAATCTCCAAGAAAACCTATAAAGGTGTGTTGGAAATGTGGAAAGGAAGGGAACTTCAAAAGGAATTGTAAATCTAAAGCTCCCGAGAAAGTAAAGGGGCATAATGATGCTCCTTATATAGAGGTGAAAACCACCTTAGATGAAGGTGGGGATGTGTACTTGGCTTCTTCTTCAAGTACACATGTAGATCATGAGGCATGGTTGATCGACTCAGGTTCATTCTTTCGCTTCTCTCCCCATAGAGAGTGGTTCTATGAGTATGAGAAATATGATGGTGGTGATGTCTTCTTAGGGGATGACAGGAAGGCTAGAATCATTGGTTGTGGAAAAGTCCAGTTAAAGTTGTAAGGTGGAAGGATTAGAAAACTTCTAGGTGTTCTTCATATTCCTGCATTGGCTAGAAATCTGATTTCTGTAAGTAACTTGGATGATGTAGGTGTAAAAACAGTGTTCGAGAAAGATACCTGTGAGATGGTTTGAGGAGCACTTGTATTGATGTGGGGAGTTTAGATTAGAACTCTATACAAGCTTAAGGGTAGCAATTTTATTGATGGGTGCAATAGTTGTGTGGTTCTTGAGAGTGGAGCAGAAAATATAGTGGTATATGGAGAAAAGATGATGCTATGGCATCAAAGGCTTGGATATATTAAAGAGAATGGCCTTCGAATACTTCATGGTAATGGTATGGTGGAAGGTATGTCTAATAGATCTCTGGATTTTTATTTCTGTGAGAATTGTGTGTATGGGAAGCAAAATCGAGTGAGTTTCCCCTCTAGTGCTAAGATGGAAAAACATATATTAGATCTTGTGCACAACGATGTGCTTGGACCTATTTTGATTCCATCACTAGGAAATTCTATGTACTATGTATCATTTATAGATGTATTCTAAAGGAATATATGCATATATTTCCTTAGGAATAAATCTGAAGTATCTGACAAGTTTAAATAGTTTAAGGCTCTCGTAGCAAACTAGACATAGAAGAAGATAAAGGTGCTGAGGACAAATAATGGTGGAGAGTTTTGCAAGAAGGAATTTGAAGAATTTCATAAGAAGTGTGCTATAACATGGTAGAAGACTACTCCATAAACACCTGAGAAAGATGGAGTTTCATAAAGAATTAACAAGACATTGATGGAAATGGTAAGAAACATTTTTAGTGGCGTTTTGTTAGGACAAGAGTTCTAGGCAAAGGCGGTGGAGACTGCATGTTACCTAGTCAACAGATTACCTTCATCAGCGTTGGAGGATAAGACTCCACAAGAGGTATGGATTGGTAATAAACCTTCTCTTTCACATCTGAGGGTATTTGGATGTGATGCATATATACATGTTCCAAAGGAGAAAATAAAAAAGTTGGATAGTAAATCTGAAAAGTGTATCTTTATTCGGTATAAGGATGGTTTAAAACGTTATAAGATTTGGAACCCAGAAATAAGGAAGGTTGTGTATAGCTGAGATGTGGTGTTTAGAGAGGTTAAAGATGTTGTTAAACATGAATTCCGACCAAAGGAGCCTAAGAAGATAGAGTTTTAGCTAAATGAGGAAGAATCAGACTCTACAACAGAAGAGGAATCAAAAGACGAAGAGCCACAAACTCCGGCTGTCAGAAGATCAGTTCGAGAAAAAAGGCAGCCAAAAAGGTATATTCCATCTACTTTCTATTCAAATTTTTCTTTATCTATTACTGATGATGATCCTATAAATGCGAGGCAAGCAGTAGATTCAGAAGATGGAAAACTCTAGAAAGAGGCCATGGTTGATGAAATGACATCTTTTCACAAAAATGAGGCTTGGGATCTGGTGGAGTTTCTGGCTGGAAGGAAACCCATTGGTAGCAAATGGGTGTTCAAGAAGAAGATGAGTGCAGAAGGAAAGGTGGAGAAATACAAAGCTTGGTTGGTAGCAAAAGGTTATTCCCAGGTGCTGAGAATTTATTTTGGTGATATTTTTGCTCTTGTTGCAAAGGTAGCTTCTATTATGTTACTTTTATTTGTTGATGCTACTTTTTATTTTGAGGTAGAATAAATGCATGTGAAGACAAAATTTCTTAATGGGGATCTAGAATAAGATATCTACATGAAGCAACCTAAAGGCTTTGTGGTGAAGGGTAATAAAGGACTGGTATGCAAGTTAAAAATGTCTTTGTATGGGTTAAAACAATCACCAAGGTTGTGGTATCAAAAATTTGATACACTTATACGGAGGCTTGGCTTCACCAGAATCAAAGTAGATCACTGTGTGTATTTTAAATTAATTGGTGATCGTTTTATTTATCTAGTCTTGTATGTGTATGATATGTTGCTGGTTGGAAATGACAAAGAAATTATCCAAGATTTGAAGACACAATTGTCCTCCAAATTCGACATGAAAGATCTTGGTGCTGCAACTATATTTTGGGCATGGAAATTAAATGAGATCAAGAAAAGAGGAAGCTTTGGTTAAGCCAAAGGAAGTATGTTGAGATAATACTACAAAGGTTTAATGCAGGACAGTAACCTGGTGAAGTTTCCTATTCCTGTAGGTTTATAGTTATCTATTGACCAGTGTCCCAAGACAAAAGAAGTGGAAGTAGACATGTCTCATGTTCCACATGAAATTGTAATCGGTAGCCTGATGTATGCAATGGTCTCTAATAGACCAGACATTTCACATGCAGTGGGAGTATTGAGTAGGTTTATGTCAAAACCAAGGAAGGAGCATTGGACAATGGTGAAGCAAGTTTTCAAGTATTTGTGTGACAGTAGTGATTATGGTTTATTCTACCAAGGAAGACCAGGATTGGATAGAGGTTTGGACATTTGTGGATTTGTTGATGCATACTAGGATGGAGATCTGGATCAGAGAAGATATACAAGTGGATATGTGTTTAACCTATTTGGAGGTGCAGTCAGTTAGATGAGTAAGAGACAATCTATAGTGTCACTTTCAACTACAAAGGCAGAAAACATGGCAACCACTCATGCAAGAAATGAAGTAGTTTGGTTGTAGAGATTGTGTTCAAGTATGGGGTTATTACAATGAGCTATAAGGATAGACTATGGCAGGAAAAGTGCAATTTTCTTAGCAAATAACCTTTCTTATCTTCAAATAGAAGGGACATTGATGTTCAGTATCACTTTGTGAGGGATATGGTTGAGGACAAAAAGGTGTTGCTGGTAAAGGTGGACACTTTGAATAATATTGCAGATGCATTGACAAAGTTTTTGAGCACTAAAAAATTCTCTTGGTGTAGAGAAACAATGGACGTTGCAGGGATGGATCAATGAGTAATCTCTCTTGTGGAAAGAGAACAAAAAGTAGGAGAATGTTGGGTTGTTTTATATTCTTTCTATGACTACCCCATGCAAGAGGGGGCATGCAGGGGGGTGGTAGCCCCCCTGCACGGGATCTAAGGCAGCACCCTGGGAAAATACTTTTGGACCCTATATTAGGTGGGCAGACCTACCTATGGTTTTGTTCATGGATTTCACACATCGTTTTGGGCATGATGATTTTCTGTTCATGGTATTTTGTAGATCCAACCAAGGGAACTACAGTAATGTTTTAATCCAAGGTTAATGGATTGGGGTTTATGGATGCTTCAACATGTATATATATGTTTGTAACATTGAAAGGCACATAATGAAAAATCAATTCGGTAGTCCTAGTTTTGGGATCTAGGGGAGAATCTATATGTATATATGTTTTATGTTTTATGCTCTCACCATTGTTTATTTTCTATTTTTAGAATTCGTATGCAGGTAATTTCTATACGGGGTTAAAACCTATATTGAGGAAGAATACATATATAAATTAACTATTAATCTATGTATCCTTGGAAATCTTATTCTATATATGTAATCTAAATAGAATTTCATAAACAATAAGAAAATATACATTATCAAATGATCACGAAGTTAAAACATATGAGTGATAGCTAAAATTTAATTAAATAGTTAATTAAATTTTGTTAATAAAGCTTTTCACATATATATGATTTCGTTGTTTATACACACAGTATATGATATGAATCGTACATGACAATAGTGAAACATGTAAGATCGCTTTTATTCATGCATGTAGTAAACATGAATTAAACAACTATTTAACTCATAAAACATAGGAAAAATAAATAGATAATAGTACCTGATCTATTATGACTCTGCTCCTTAGAAAAATAGTATTGGTCCAGCCTTGTATTAAGATTACTTGAGCTAGAGTAGTGTAAACGAACTATTTCTCAACAAAATTCAGAATCCCTTCTCCATTCAAACGAACGGGATTTATAGTTTTCAATCAAAATGCAAATATAGAAAAGCATAATAAAGGTCTAAAGCGATTTTAACAAACACCGCTTAAAATAAAAAGATAAGACAATTTTAGATGTTGTTGCAACAATTCAGCTAAGACTTGGAAGAGGATTTTTCTCCCATACGCTATCGTAGTTCATAGATATTTTTCATATGCTTCAATTCGGGTGGATCCCATGGTTGAATGTGTGTCTAACCAATCAATACCACATCCTTGAGTGCTGGAAACATATGAGTAGTCGTGCAGGATAAACACCTCAACATTAACCAGTGACCATGAGGTTTAACTAAGAAATGACAATGGTATTCTAAGTTAACCTTTGACAACTTTTCAATGTTCTCGACCTTCTTCTTTGATAACTCTTGCTATGTCTTGGTTAATAATTTAATATCAAGAAGAGTTCCCTCTTGGCAGTCTTGAATAAGGTTGGACAATAGAGGTCTAGTTCAAGAGAATGGCTTCTGTGAAATAAGAGAGGGAAACTTAGCTCTGTTTTGCGAGGACAGATGGCAACAGGAACCCATTCTTTTGAAAGAAGAATTAAAGGAACTTAAGGCAGAGATAGATGCTAAAGGATTAATCAAAGTTAAGGATTTCTAGAATCAGACCAACAATGCAGGAAAGTGGAGAAAATGGAGGAAATTTGATCTCAGAAATGACAACTCTTTAAAAGTCAAAGTTGAAGTATTAATGAAAGAGTTAGATCGAAGGAAAATTCTCATTTTAGAAGGGAATGATTAGCTAAGATGGGGCAACAACAATGAGGGCACCTTTGATCTTAAGGATGCAAAAAAAATTCTCCTTGGTTTGGCTTCCCAAGCTCCGGATAAAGCATAACAAAGACTTTGGTGACAACAAGGTTGGATGAAAATTAAACTCTTCACATGGCTAGTGCAACACAGGAAGATTTTGAATTGGGAAAATATTAGGAAAAGAGGTGTTTTGGGAACTTCCAGGTGCCAACTCTGTGAAATGCAAGAGGAAAAAATGGAGCATCTTCTTAATAACTGCTCATTTTCCTCCAAGCTGTGGGATTCTTTTGCCTCCATCTTCCAGCAGTCTAGAAGGGACCTTGGAAGCATCATCAAAACCCTAAGCAAGTGGAGAAGTGATTTCACGAATAATGAAGTTCGTAGCATTTCCTGGGCTCTAACACTGGGCTTCATCATTTGGAACACTTGGAAAGAAAGGAATAACATGATATTCAAGGAACAAAAAAAATCGCCCCTGTTCCTTCATGATCAGATCCTAAGACAAATACAAGAGACTGTGAGCTCCACTGTCCGAAATCTTCCTAAGAATCCTCCCTCGGCTTCTGAATGGAGGATTCTCTAGCAGCTTGGATTACAAAGTTTGATTCCCCAAAACCTGGGCGGGAAGAATCTCTTTAAAGACTCTAAGCTTGATTGTTGGCAACCTCCCCCCAAGGGATTTTTGAAGTTCAACATTGATGAAGCCTCAAAGGGAAACCCAGGTACAACAGGTCATGGTGGAGTTTTAAGGGACGAAAAAGGGAATATATTGTTTGTTTTCCATGGTAATCTTGGAAAGGCCACCAACAATATGGCAGAAATTCTGGCTATGGAACATTGTTTAGAATTTTTGCTTCTTGATAATCGACACAATGTGATTGTTGAAGTGGATTCAGAGTTAATCATTAACTCAACCAAGAAGATCAGCTGGGCTACTGCACCAGATAAGGTCTCAAAGAATTGGAGGCTCAATTAGATCTTTCAAAGGATCCACAACCACCTTATAGGCCCCTGTACCATAACTTTTAAACATGTTCGAAGGACAACTAATAAGCTAGCGGATCTCCTGGCCAATCAAGGAGTGAATTGCGCAGAGGAAAAGTTTGCAACAAGATGGAAAGAGCTAACTCAAGTGAGTCTTAAGGCGAAATGCCATGATCAAGCTAAGGAAGATTGGTTGATGTTCAGAAGCAGGACCATGGAGGGTAACATTGATAACCCAGAAGCAATATGAGCAGAGGAGTGCCCTTTTTTAGTTTTACAGTGAACAGAGAGCTTTGGTGGTTTATTGGTCAGAGAAGCAAGATCATTCAGAGCCTCGATGGCTGCAAAGAGGGTAGCTTTCCTCTAAGGGTTTCAGACAGGCTAGTCAAGGCCTCTTCTCACAATATCTCAGGCAAAGCTGGTTTGTCGTGTGGACGGGAGCAGGGTGCTCTTGGCGCCCCCGAATTACTTTGTCTTTCGCCTCCAAAAGGTTTTCTGTTTCCTGATCAGTTTTCACAAGCCCCGCGAGTGGGAAGCAGTTTCAATTTTTTCACAGTGAACACATTGAGTGATTAACACGTGGCAGAGGGACCTGCACATTAAATAGTGGCATTTAGGGTTTTGCGATATTCTTTTCCGCTGTTGGATCTGTTGAATGTGATCGACAGTCAGGATTAAACGGGCTTATTTGTGGGGCTGGGTTGTTTTGGTTGGATAGTCGTTCCTGGTCAGCTACTCTTCTCCACTGTCGATTTATGTTATAGTTTAGTTTTATAGAGTTTTGTTACGAACAATTGTTCGGTTAACTTTAATTGTGCGTCTGGGGTTGTTATTTTTTGGAGACTATAGTCCTTTGGTCTTGGATATTTTTTCCGCACCATTGGTTGGCTTAACCATGGTTTGGTGCCCACTCTGTTCGTGGGTATTTGTAATATATGTAAGTTAGTTTTGAATTAATATCATAGAAGGATCGTCTCTTGCACAAGCAAAAAAAAAGTTGGACTGCAGTAAATTGTTACTGATAGATTAAGTGAGGTCATTAGAAGTATCTCAGGCATTGAATATTGTTGCCTCTGCATCTTTTAGTCTAATTTCCCAATCTCAAAAGACTATTTCCTTTTGTGACTCTTTAATTGTAGGGAGATTGGCTTATCTATCTTCAGCACTTTCTTTCCATGTTATAAAGTTTGAGTTTTTTTCCTCAATCTGCAAAGTATCTCCTCATATTGAACAATTGGTTCACCAATGTATTGGTTCCTTGAAATAAATCATGGATTATGGCTAAGTTTTTACAGAAAGTAATATGTTTCTGAACAAGGAGAGTATTTAATTCTCTTGCTTCCTTTTTTAATTCAGCCAGTTCAAGATTAACCCTCAATTGTTCAATACTTGTTGTAACTCTTGGATTTAAGAATCTTGACTTCTCAAATCAGATTCATGTTAGAGATTCAAGGCATAAAAATTATGTTGAAGTTCGACAAGTTGTGCTTGCCAATGTTGAGATATAATTTGCTTCTTATTTTCCATACCCTATTCCAACTACATGATTCTTTGATCCTTTTCTCTTAGAAGTTGTTATATTTCGGTGGCTTTATTTATGGTGGTAGAAGCATATGCTCCTGGAAACAGTGAGAGCCTCCAAATATCCTCTGCAGGAGTAGATTGAGAGGCTTTCCACCCCACTTGAAATGAAGTATCTTCGGGACTAAGGCTTGAGTTTGATCAACCCTTCTTAGTTTTCTTTGTATTTTCACAACAACTTTATGTTGTGGACTATAAAATATGTCAAGAGGAGGAATCCTTCGACCCTCAAAACGACCTTGGAGGTTGGGAAAGTCAGGATGATTTCTATGTCATAAGTGCCCAAAGGCCTATCCGAGGTTCCAATAATAAGTGGGATTTTTTCCATACTTTCAGAAGTATGTGAAAAATTCTCCTGTAATGGAGTGTTCAGAATTTGAGGCTTTGTTTCTTGAATGAATTGATTGAACTATTTCCATATTGTATCCAATTTTTTTTTTGTCAAAGTTTATTCCACCTAAGAAGAGGAGGAAGTACCTGTCTCTTTTTCTAAGGAATATCAAGAACCTGTGATGAAATAGAAAAAAATTTATTCTGTTCTGTGTTATCTTGATGTAGCTTCAATAAATCCATAGGAAGGTGAGAAATCCTTTTATCTTTGTACTGATTAAATTGAGGTATCTCCTCTAGAGTTAACTATGTTGTTACTAATTTCACAACCATCTAATAGGCAGAGAGTGATTCAAATAATTCATCAAATTTATCTAGCTCATACATAAATTGTATGATACTTGACCGTGTAGCAAGGTTCTTGGCAGTTCCCTTATGATCATATTTCCTATTTGAAATAGTTGGGAAGTTGAATCTCTTCAATATCAATACCAACATGTTTATAACTTTCTAGAGTATACACTCTACATTGAATAGGAAAAGTAGGCCACATTGTCCTTTTAGCATGATTTAGGTCCTTTGAAAGACCATGTCCTATGGTTTAGTAAGCTAATTCACGGGCCATAATTTTATCATGGATGTAAAGGCGAAAAACATGGGGTTGTACAAGAATACCAAAGATCTGGACATAAGTGAATGGTTCTTGTCCAAAATAGTTACCAATTGATAGTAAATCATTATTAGATTCAAGTGAAATCCTCAGGGATTTCTTATGAAAGACACTTTGGTGGATGGGAAGCATTACTCCATGGAAAATTATATAGAAATGAGGGTGAAATATTGATTCCCAGAGTATGTCATGATAAATATGGATAAGAGTAGGTTCATCTATAGTTCATTTAAATCTAATAGAAGTAAAAATTAGAGGTGAAATAAATGGCATCCATTATATATAAACTCATATAAAAAGGGGGAACTACATCCTGTGAAAAGTTATGTTTTCTATTATAATTCATTATTTAAGTGGCTATACTGTCAGACAATATGTTTCCCCAATACATAATATATCCATTAGAGGCAACATCAATGAGTGGTACCCATTGGTCATAGAATTCTTGTGTATTAGGGTAACCATAGATCCTACACATCGTAGCAACTATTTGACAGTATGGACCAATAAGGGAGGTGATAGAATGCATACCCTTATCTTCACACTTATGTTTGTTAGGATCTCTTCTCCAATTTCTGATTGGCTCGGATTGATGCTCATTCTCCTTCATGGGCTCATGTATAAAAATCTTGTCATATTTTTGCTAAGGTTGTGGCAGATGATACATTTTTCTCAAATCACTGCTGCTAAATGACCCAATGATTATCTACTTCTAAGTCATGAAATTCCTCTTTGAAATATTCATATGATCATTAACCCAATTAACCATATCTGTAAAAGGTAGGATGTTGGTTTGGATTGCAACCTTATGCAGGAATGAATTGGCAACATCATTGTAGATAGTTTCAGAGACTAGAGTAGAATCATCGGCCATAACTATTTTCTTGTTACCCTAGGTCCTTCATCTTCAAAATTCTTATAAATAGATTTCCAAGAGGAGCTTCCAGCATAAGGAGTACAATTTGTATCCAAGAATAATGCAAGAATTTTAGTAGCTTCGGGTGGAGGAGTGACTAATTGTTGTTGAACAACGGGTTTCTACTTGGATTTAGCCACCTAAGAAAACTGTAATGAATTTTGCATGTCGGGACTAGCCTGTAATGGAAAACGCAAGAATAAGTGGGAATTACTTACTGAGATAATTATTTTAGAGAAAATAAATACTTTCCATGATGATATATGTCTTTATGAGAAAATCCTGAAGACATAAAGATGCAATGACTAAATCATAAAAAAGTTTGAAAAATCATAAATTCACTAATTTTGGCCATTAAATGATAAACACGCATTCACATGGGCTATGCACATGTAAGCATACCAGAGCTTTTTTATTGAAAAAATACTAGGAACACACATTTAAAACTTGTTGTATCCTTACCTTCCAATAGGCATTATTCAAAAATATAATAGCTATGAGTTGTGAGTGGGAAGAGGCATTAGAAGTTTTGTATTGGGGGTGCAATATCGAAGATTTTAAAAAAGTTCCTCCTCATAGAAAAGTTCTGACATATGGAAAGGAGGTGAATATATGATGATGAGGGATATTGAAATATCTAAGTATCATGATATCGGAGGCTCAGAGGATCGGAGGATATTAGAGGTATTATATATCAAAGTATCGGGACACCAGAGGATCAAAAGATCAAATGTTTTAAAGTGGCGTCTATCCTTAATGTTTTGATATATGGAAACTCCTGTATACCATGTGGCAGTCTTGTGGGTCCAGGATTTTCTTTATTTTATCATAAATTCGTGCTTGTATCATTTTGGACTTAAAGTATTAGAAAGTTTTAATCGAGGAAAATTTTATCATCAATTTAATATAAGTAATGTTGCGATATTTAAATGTTCTGATAGAAAATTTTTGATAATACATTTAAAAAAAAGCATATCGGGTTTTATGCTTATGACACTAATATACGATATGAAAATTGGGATAAGGGAGATTTTTCTTACTCAAAGGCTTTTCTGGGACGAAAACTAAAAAATGCCTTATTTTATTAGAACCAAAGAACATTATCAAAATTCAAAAGGGTCCCCATTGTTTACTAGTTCAACTATCATAAAAATTAATGGGGAGTTGTTGACTACTACAACAGGGTTACATGTCATGAATTCGATACCCCATTTCATAAATAGTCCAATGATGATAACGAGAAACAATTGACCAGGAAGATCATGGGTCTTACAATCATAAATTTGGCATGCATGGCACTTTTGGATAGAAAGAATTTAGTCTACAAAATTGGTAGGCCAAAAGTAACTAGTGCGTAAGATATTTTATGTGGTAGCGTAGCTAGGTAAATGACTACCACGTGCCCCTGGTGGCATTCATTAAGGAATTTCTCATCCTCCTTATATTTGAGGAACCTTCATAAAATTGTATCAACACTGCATCAATAAAGGGTGTCACAAATGATGATGTAATTATTGGCTTGGTATCAAACTGGAAAGTCTTGGTCTATAGATAAATGATAATGTCTCCATACCATGGATCAGATGACAAAATCAGAAACAACAACTTGTTAAGAAAGAATCGACATATGTCAATTCGAAACTAGGGGAAGGAAGGTCACACAAAATCTTAGTGAAAACCAAGGATTTATTTGACTTGGATTTGATGAATTCCAATTCAATCTCTTGCACAATGATGATTTGTTTAAATTAATCCCCCCCCCCCCCAACAATTGACATGAAAAAATGTATTCCATAGGGTCTAAATTTGAAACTGCCGTATTTTTTTTAGAGCAGTATGTAATGGCAGAACCCTTGAATGGCTTGAATAGTCACTAAAGGAAAATTTTCTACATGGGTATACCTGATCTTGGTATCATTGAGATTCTAACTCAGATAATATATGGGGTGTTCTATCCCTACATCATCTTCTTGGACCAATACCATTTTTATAGTAGAAATGACACCAACGAGATACAAGAAATATTCATGCTAGTAATCAGGGGGATATAATAGAGATTCCCGAACCATAACATCTTTTAGGGCATTAAACACTTTCTTAGTAGTATTATCCCAATGGAAGGGAATCCCTTTCTTAAGTAGGCGAGTGAATCCTTTGGTAAACTCAGCATAATTTGGGACAAACCATCACAGGAAGTTAGCTTTCCCTTGAAGTCGTTGTAATTGAACAAGTGAAGAAGGTGATGAGCACTAGTATTGCAGCAAGGATGCTGCAACTCCTGGGTCTACCGAATTTACTTCATCAACCTGCGTTTCGTACAAAATTGGAGGTGGCAGTGCTCTATGCACAAATAGATGTAATTGATCTACTCTTTTTCACTAATGAGCTAGGGAAATAGACCACTAGGGCTTCCCAAACTAGCCTTCTATTGACTACAAGAGGTCTGATTACCAACTTGGATAAGGGAAATTTACCCTAATTGGAAGAAAAGAAATGATGTCTATTGCATGAAGGAAAGACTGAAAGAAATGATTGAAAAATAACATGAAATCCTCTATCTACTTTCTAACATACTTTGCTTGCAAAAGAACCCTAATCTAACACCTTTAAGGTTTTAACTATTCTAAGCATGAAATATGATCTGGAAAGTATTATTTGTTGTGTGTGTGAATAAATATAAAAGAACTTTTTTCTTTTTATCTTTTTTCTTGAAACATGGAAATGCTAATCGTGCCTAGTTCTTTGGAAGGGGAGACAGGTATGAAAGAAAAGGACTACAATGGTTCATATGGTTTGGAGGGTAGATAGGGACCTAATCCTGGCTTTTAGTGATGATTTTTCTCAATCTGGGCTCAAAATAGGCTACTACAGGTTTTCCTATAGGATTTTTACTAGAAGTACTAGTTCACATACATGATCCCTTGTTTTACTACAGGAATAGGACAAAAGCTTAGGGAGTGGTCTATAAGGTGGGACAGAGCTTGGAAAAGGTGAATAAGGAGGGAATAATGCATAGGAGTGGTAGGAACTTACTTAGAACTCAAGCCAAAGCTTTGAGATGGTTGGATTTTCTCAGCGGAGATGGAAAGTTTCCCTCATAAGACAAGAATTCAAATTGAGACCTTAATGACTTTTGGAAATCATAAGTTGATATGGCTTGGCTAAGGCTGATGAGATGAGGTCTACCTATAATTTAGAAACTGTTGCAACAACAAACATAATTCTTGGCATTCATACATAAATTCATCAAATACAAGAAGGGTTTATTCAAATAGAGGAAGAAAACAGATTTGTCACCATTTACTTGCTAAGTTCACGTATGGAGGTGCTTGAAACAAATATGAAAGAGAGATGATATCAGTGCGGAAATTAAGAGATTAGAAAATATCAATTGTAACTTATCTATGAAACTAAAAGATAATGACCTAATTAGCAAGAAAACCCTAGATTACACAAAAAGCAAGAATTCTATCTTTTTGGGATGTATGATAGTTTTCCTCAAACGATGATCCTTGCAAGGGAGAAATGAGGTGAAAACCACTTGTTGTTGGCCCTTTTGGAATATCCTCTTATCACTACAATGCTACTGTTAGAACTATCCACAAATGGAAGCAAACTAATTAAATCTACCAATACTTGCAAATTAACAACACCAAAATCAATTTAACTCTAACTATGAAGATAACCTAAGCATACATATACAACAAGAGGAACCTTTGTTTCTAGGGTTGGGCCCTAAACCAATAGCTTCAACCCTATGACTCAACTCAGTGCTGGATCAAGGGAATGATGCTCATATTCATTAAAGAAATCAAAAATATATAAGAGTACCTGGTTACAATGCTTCAACTCAAAAACTTCTTAGCTATCTTGAACAAAAATCTGAATCCTAATGAGGCCCTTGTTATGAATCCAGCTCACAAAAAGATAGAAAAGATAGATCAACGACTTAGAAATAATCCTCTTCGATGGAGAATTATCCTTTACATTACACAACTGAACAATTCTTGGATGATACAAATGATATGAACTCCTTTATATATATAGGAGTCTAAGGAGTCATAATATAATCAAATCTGACATAACAATAATAATGTAAGGGTACAAAAATAACAATAGGGTACTACATGGGCACAACAATATAATAAGGAGGTTGCACTAATAACAATAAGGGGTTACACTACTAGTATAGCGATCTAATATGCCCCTCCCTTTCAAAAAGTGTTGTCCTCAACGCTTGAGCAGATCTAGATGCTTTTGTATAAAATTATCATCCTTCCATGTGGAATCTTCAGCAGGTAAGTTTTCCCACTTGATGAGATACTCTGAAATTGATCGATTTCATAGCTGTCGATTTCTCAGTTCTGTGACTGCTTCAGCTTCCAATATGATTTTTCATTCCTTATCAAGTTCTAGAAATATTTTTTGAACTGAGATCTTTTGCAACTTTTGAATGAGTTCCCACCCTACTTCGTCATTCTTCCATTCATCCCTTGCTTCATTTATTTAATTTGGTTGGATAACTATACCAACCTTTAGCATTTCTGCAACCATACGTTCAATTTCACTCCTTTGGGCATATGGATGTCTGTAAGGCCTGATGTTTGGAGGAAGACTTCCTAGAATCAAATGAATAGCATGATCATGATCACGAATAGGTGGGAGGCCTTTGGGATTCTCCAACACCTTGGAATGATTTTCCAAGACTTTTTGGAGATCTAGAGAAATAGATGATTTCGATGTGGGAACCTCTAGCGAACATAATTGTGAAATTACACCTCATTTTTTTTTTCTTTAGAAGCTTTTTCATTCCATTAGAGTTGATTATCTTACTCAATTTCCTTGTGATACCCCTTAAGTCAACTTCCTTTCCTTCCAAAGAAAAGTTCATGAAAATTTCTTGAAAGTTAAAAGCTATTGTACCTAAGGATTGTAGCCATTGGACTCCTAGTACAACATCAGCACCACCCATTGGAATGGAAAGCATTGGGATATTAAATACATATTATCCCATGGATAGCTTGATATTATGGCACTTTCCATAGCAATTTATGGTTCTTCCACTTGCAACCATCAATTGACACTCTGGTGCTAGATATAGGAAGAAATTCAGTTCCTTGGCTATATTAAAACGGATAAAATTATGGGTACTTCCTTAATCAATCAACACTATTACCTTTTTCTTCTTGATATGTCCTTCTATCTTGATAGTTTGAGGAGTGGTAATTCCGGGCAATGCATTAGAAGATATGGTTGGATTCATTTCTTCTTTCTCTAGGGTTTGTTCCTGGTGTATATCCTCTTCTTTTGAAATTTCTTGTTCCTTTTATTCCTTCTCCTCACAATCTATGTAAATTAATTTCTTCTCAACACACTTATGACCTTTATTATATTTGTTATCGCAACTGTAACAAAGCCTTTTCTCTCTTTTTTCTTCCAATGGTTGTTGTGTCAACCTTGTAGGTTGTGGAAGGCTAGGAGAAACAACACTTCCATATTTATAGTTGTGAGTGGTAGGCTTCCTTGTTTCCATAATTTTGCTTTCCATTTTTCTGCCAACGTGAATGCCTTCTCTAACGAATCAAGTTCCCAAAGGCTAACCTCATGTTGGATGTTATCCTTTAAAGTCCCTATGAACACATCAATCCTATGTTCATCTAGAATATATTTTACCTTTATATTCAATTTTTGGAAGTCCTAAATGTGCTCCATCATTGAACCCTTTTGTTTGAGATTTATCAGTTGGCTAAAAAAAAATGTTGCTTTTTGTATCCTCATAATGTACTATCATTTCTTCTGTAAAAATTTCCCAAGTCACAATCTGTTTACAAGATAAAAGTCATTGACACCATACCAATTGATTTGGTTCCAAATATAAAGTTGCAATGCATACCTTTTGTGTGTTTTTCACATTATGGATATTGAAATATTGCTACATTTGTAGTATCCATGTTACAGGATCCTTGCCATCAAACTTCCTCATATCGATCGTTGGAACGTGGTGGGCCTTCAATCCACCGTTAGAGTCTATGAAGTCATGATTAACATTTATTTTTTTCTCATCATGAGTTTTCTCTACTGCCTTTTCATCATTAGGAAGCCTTTCTTATAGCAACTTTGTCAAACCTTCCTTCAAACCTTCCATGTCTTTCTTCAGATCTTCAATGTTGTCATTCTTCGAATCATGATTAACATTTACTTTTCTTCTCATTTTGGGTTCACTCTACTACCTTTCCACTCTTAGGAAGCCTTTCTTGTAGCAACTTCAATGTTGTCTTTCATACCATCCATCTTAGCTTCCAAACCATCCATCTTATCTTTCACGTCTTTCTTTAAACCATCCATCTTAGGTTCTGTTACTTTTTGTGAGAGTGAAATTTGTTGCACTTGGTCTCAAAATTTTGATATATCATCTTGCACTTCTTCCTATTCTTCATGATTCATGCTATAGCTTTCAGGTTTCTTACTATGTGATACCATTTTCTTTCTTCAGGCCATCAATTAATGATAATTATTCTTCACTATGCCCTTTTAATTCCTTCAAACTAATTTTTCAAACCAAACTTATGCAAAATTTAAAAAAAACTACACACCGTTTTTCACTTTGTAGGAGCTCGATATTGAATATGAGGTATCTATGAAATGTCAAATCTCCAAGGTTTGAAATTATGAATTGTGGTATCCCTTTGAGTCCTCTTTTCAATGCCACCAATTTTATCTAAATTGGATTCTCCAAGAAAGCGTTATGCCCAATCCCCCAATATGACCCGATTATACACTTTTTCAGTAGAATGAACTTTTACGAAGTGCCATGTGTCCCTATTTCAACCTTCGGACCTGAAAACGCTACACAAAAAACTACAGACCATCCTCTTTCTGTAACTTCTTATGAAATTTCAATCTAATACTTAGAGAGAGAGTTATGATGATTTTCCCAAGGTCACTTGTTTGGGATGTAATTGAGGAGCCTACAAAAACCCTAACTTCCTTGGATCATATCTCCAAAACTATATCAAGGAAAGATCTGAAATTTAGAACTGAGGTTCAGCGAGATTTCGACTCAATTTTTTTTAATTTCAGAGTCTGAACCTTTGTAGAAAAACATTTATAGCTAACATGCCACGATGACATGTTTGAGATGGAATTCTAGAACTTTCAAAAACCCTAACTTCCTCAAATCATATCTCCAAATATATAGAGAGACAAGATTTGAAATTCAGATCTGAGGTTTAGAACAATTTTGGCTCAAATGGTTTTTGTTTTAGCTTCTGAAATTTAGTAGAAAATAGTTATAGGGAAAATGTCGTGCTGACCTATTTTGGAGCAGCAAAACCCTAGAATCCAAAGCTCTAATACCAAATGTTATGAAACTGGCTTACAAAAAGAGAGAAAAGACATATCAAAGACATCGAAATCAGCCTCTTCGAGGGCGAAACCTCCTTTACATTACACAAATGAACAATTCTTGGATGATACAAATGACAAGACCTCCTTTCTATATATAGGATTCTAAGGGATCATAATATAAATGAGTTGGCATAACAATAATAATGTAAGGGCACAACAATAACAATATGGTACTACATGGGCACAACAATATAATAAGGGGGTCACACTAATAACAATAAGGGGTTACACTAGTAGTATAGGGACCTAACAGCCCTAGGCCTTTCGATTTATACAACTGAATTTACCAACAACTTCCTTAAATTTAGGGAGGCTTGGCTCAAATATCGATATCAACTGGTTTGCCACTGTCACTGACTTGGCTGCCAATGAACTTCATGACTCGACTGCTTGCAACTTCGAGCTGATGAGATTTGATTGAAGAATCTTTGAGTGACTGAGGAGTTAAGGAGGGAGATCATGTCTCCTATAATCCCTCTTTCTTGTCTCCATTCGAGTTCTTGCACTTTAATTAGCCAAAATTTGCTCCAAAACTTGCAATCAATGCACAAAGCACTAGACATAACATCTCATCTTTACTCTCCTCATTAAGAAAAGCATAATTAAAACATTTAAAGAATGATGACAAAAGTTTGTTTTAGTAAGTTGGAGGTGCATTAAGGTCCATATAAGCTACCCATTGATGATCCTCATCATCACCACCTAGTGAAAATGTTGCTCATCCTCTGAGTAACTTAATATATGTCCATGTCTTTTTTTGCTTTGGTGGCCTCCCTGACATCCCGGGCTTTTGCTATAGTCTCCTCTTCTTGTGGATAAAACACTGCATTCCTCTTTATTTCTTCCCACTTCTTTCTTTCTTGTTCTTCCTTTCTCCTCTCTAACATACCTAAAAGCAATGGTGGGTTGAGTTTCAATCCAATCCAGATGACTTTGAGTCTTTGTAATGTTTTCTGATACATTGGGACTCTCTCTAGTGCATCCCTCATTCTATTAGGAGAATGGTATTCTTTTATCTTTAGGTTGTAGGGCAATATGTTCCATATCCTTTGGAAGGATTTTTGGCTCTCATCTCTCAACAATATTAGCATGTCTTCAAAATGAGTGATTTCTTGTTCTTGTACAGCTAGGTATCATGGTGAAATTTTAGGATGATTTCCAATGAGGTTGTGAGTGTTGATGACATCCATTGGGCTAGACTATTCTTCTCTGATGAAAAGGGGTTCTGCTTCTTCTTTTGCTAATACCGTTTTCATTTATGTAGCTCTAACTTCCTTATGACTCATCCAGGATGACAAGTCCATTACTTGTAAGTTCCCTAGCTTTGGATTTGGGTTGCACACATTTAAATATGTCAGAGCTAAATTGTGTAGGTATAACTCATATATCTTTTCTATATCCTCTAGGGTGCTTTTATCACAGAGGTCAATGAATTTCCTGTAGTCTTGGAAAGGCATAATTCCTCTTTGTGCTAGGGTTTTTAGCTGAAACTGCAACCATTGTTCTTTCAAGTATAAGGCATATGACTTCGCTGGAAATTCTACATTGAATTGCCTCTGTGGATAAACATGCCATAGTTTCCAATTGGCCTTCCTTTTCCTGTAATTGCTTTCTTAGCCATGTGTTCTCAACCTCTAATTGAGATTTCATCATTGATTCCTTGTCTCTTATGCTACTTAATTCTCTACCCATTTCTTGTAGCTTCTCTTCCATGTGGCCTACATCCTCCACCCCTTTTGATTTAGCAATTTTCATCCACCTATGTTTTTTCTCTCTCTCTTTTTCAAGTTCAAAGAATAGAGGAATGGAAAAATTTTGTGATATCACCCTACTATTATGTGGAATTCTGCATCTACGGATAAACAAAATTTCCCTAGGTGGGTAGCTACACCTAGAACAACAAATTTAAAGGGTTTAACATTTTCCTATATAATATAAATAATACAAGGGACATACTTGTTATCTTTCACTTCCCTTTGTCTCCTTTGAATAGCTCTTGTCGCTCCTTGCCAAACTGAATCCGCTTGATAAGTACCTAAAATCATAAACAGAGGACAAAAACTAATCAAAGCAAGAGATATATCTACTATAAGAAAACGGAATCGAAAGAATTTACACGTATAATCATCACACTTAAAAACAAGAATATGGGAAAAGGTGTAAACATATTTATTAAATAGAAGGAAGAGTTACAACCAAAGAATACTGGTCCCATGTCACTCATCCAGCTTGATTTCCATCCTTCATCACACCAAAATCGCAAGACTCCGATAGCATAAAAATGGTTTCTTACAATCTCAAACCTCACACCAATAGTATCTCCTTACAAATTCTCAAATTCCAGCCCCTAATCACTATGATGACTGCTCAATTTATAGGTGAAATGGAGGTGGTTTTGTCATAAATTGGTCACTGAATGGCTTTCCAATTTGGGAGTTAGTTCCCATGGAGGAAGGGATGAGAGAATAAGAGGTTATTTGATTCATTCCCTATCCAATTTCGAGCTCATAGGAGAGGATAAGAGGTGGTAATCTTCTAGAATGGTCTAGAATGGAGGAATATTCCTAGAACCCTATGAAGATTTCACTCAATCTCGCTCATTGCAGGTCAAAGTGGGCCTAGGTGATTTACAGAGAAGGATTTAATGGGCCTAAGTGCTCTATATCACACTTACCCCTGACCAAGGCTACGCTGGTGCCTCAAGGAGTCATTTTAGGATGTCTTCAGGCTAGGAAACTCTCAGGAATGATGGCATTCAATGTGATGACTTGCTTAGGGCATGTAGCAACTGAATTAGGGTTTGATGAGCCCTAAAAGTATTGATCTAAATGATGGGAGTGATATGCCCAAATAGACCTGTAACAGTTTCCCCCTAAGGCATGAAGTCGAAAATGGTATTGTCGAGTGATATGCTTTACAATGTGATGAGGAGGTTCTAAAGCAGATGGTAACCTACATCACTTACAATATTTAATATCATTATATTTTAGGTTCTTCATGAATCACTGAGGGAAGGCATACCCATGCTCACCATATAAACTTTTCATTACATCTACATATATATTCGTCTACAGATATAGACCCATGATGGGATGACCATCAATGTAAAGCCGTCATCAAATGATTTAGTATTATCCTGAAATCATAGCTGGGATGGATGAAACTAGATTCAGGGTCTTCTATATCATTCATTCATTTTCTCAATTATGACTCTAACCATGTGAATATGTGATCTGAAGTCAAACATGGGAAGACATTATTTGATTACAAGCCAATGATGTGAGTTGTTAACTTATGCGAGAGAAATCACCAGTAATGATAATGATTCTCAAGGTACTGTAGTACATTCTGCATGGTGTGAATGGATGTTTTGATGTCGAACACCATACAAAGTATTTCAATCGAAGGCCAGTGATGTCATCCTGTCGCCAAAAGCGAGAAACTTGCCATTGATGTATGCAAGCCCCAAGGTACTGAAAGAATATTTCTAAGTCAACTTCTTGGATAATGTGTTGATGTCAAAAAGAAGTGACTTTTCACAGGAGGGCCTTGATGTATCCCACATCAATGACATGAAATGACTGTAATGATTTCTAGAGACGGAATGTAACAAACGATACAAGGTTCAGGAATTGCAATTATGGAAATGAAGGTTTATGAGTATTGCAAAGGATGAATTTAACTGAGTGACTTCTCTTGAACATGTCAGCGACACTGAATGAATAGGAAGCATTGACCCAAAATCAAAGTAATAGATGGTATGATAGACCATAGGTATGATAACCATCAAGGAGATAACCCAACCCAAGTAGTCACAGAGATGAAGTGAAAGTGTCATGTTCAAGAGCGACCTGTTGCCATACATTGACTTACCCCTTTTCCCATTTTCCCTAGTCATTACAGACCAATACCTCTTTATTTTTTATCAAGATTAAGGAGGCTAACATATTCGTGTTTTATAATTCCACCCTTTGGGTGAATCCATTGCTATGTTGTGTTTTAATGAGTCTAGCAAAGGTGAAACTCGTTCTTGTCATAATGGACAAGTTTGTCGCAATTTGATGTTTTAGCGAGTTTAACGACAATGATAACTCAGTGCTTTTCATGTTTAGAGAGTTTGAAAAGGGACAAAAAGAAAACTCCACAAGTTTTTTTTCATAGATTTGTCTCTCAAGTCTGAAAAGGTGTAAAATACTACGAGAGATAACCTATTGACCATGTTCGATCAACGTATTTCTTTTCCGTAAATAATCTATCTCAGTCCAGAAAAGGGTTAAACTTATACTGAGTAGATGTTATTTCCAATCTGTTAACAAGATGAAAAGGACAAGCACTCGGCAATATTTTCATATTTTAGGAGTCTGAAAAGAGCTTAAAGAGGACTCCAAGGGAGTTCCTTTTTCGATGTTTAACATAGCTCGAAAAAGAGATAAAAGTATTCTTTGTTGTCAAAGTACAATTCACAATCGTGCACCTCAAATTCACTGTATCAGCTATAAATCTATTCAAAGCAACACCAAACAGATCAAATATACATGTTTCATTGGTAAAAATAGGTAAATACTAAATTTTGCTCATTTACTTATCATGAAACAAACATAAAACAAGAATTTACCATGTCATTTTCACCATTTTATATTTACCATTGAGTTTGGGCTCTAAACTAGTTTTTTACCTCGAACTTCAATAGTTGATTGCGGGAGATTTTGTGGATCATTTCTTGTGTCGTCCAGACCAGGTAGAAGATCTACCCCTTCTCTTTCTTTTCATGTCATTCTTTTACAGTTTCAGGCAATTTTTTTTGGGTTTTTAGGGCCCCTGGGGTTAGTATATTTTTCCCTGGGATTAGTGCAACCTTCTACATAAAAAACTGCATTGCAGAGCACACAAACATAAGGGTACCTACTCTATAGCACACTGTATCCTTGCCAGGGTTGTGTTGGGAGAGTTTCACAAATTTGTTTCACCTGTTTAGCCCAAAATTTCTTCAGCTTTTTGCATGAATTGGATCCTAACTAAGCCTGTGGTTTGATTTCAAGCTTTCATCAGATCAGAATGTCTATTACTTGGACAAAAAGAGAGCATGAAAAAAAAGACATGGTTTCCCTAAATGATCTGGGTACTATTGAGGCCCATAGAAACTATGGGTTGCTCAAATACTTTAGGTTGTCCGGATGAGGTAACTATTAGAACTATTGCAGTTCTTAGTTCAGGTATCGGATCCAATAGATAAAGCTTTTCATATAAGTGACAAAGTGGTCCCTATTATGATTGATGGTTTTTACTTTCTTACCGGGTTGTTGATACATGGTGCCCCCATTTCTCTTTCAAGATTTTCTCGTGGAGGTGAATCCGTGAGGGACTATATTCGACAGTATTGTCAGCCAAGTACACAGCCTAGAAAGGATGGGAAAATAAACATTAGGGATGTATGTGATTTTCCTTTGAGAACAATCCTTTTCACTATCACAAATTTGGCAGGCAGTGTGACACTTCATCTGGTGAACAGATCATACATGCAGTATGCGCTTGAGTATTTTGAGAAAACTGTATTCAACTAGTGTGAGGCCGTACTTTATTCACTAAAAGAGCAACTAACAAAGGTCAAGAGTAGTAAGACGAATAATTTTAGCTATGGATTGCTCTTAATTTCTTTTACCTTAGAGAGAATTCCATTAATGCAATCTAAACATGTAACATTGGGTGTAGTTGGTCCTAGAGATCCATGGATGCATAGGTGGATCAAATTGATGGCTAGACATGCTAGTCAGTCATCAATCACATTTTCTACTGCATTCTTTAGTTGGCTCGATTGAAAACACATTGTCATTGAGGATCATCCATACACAGGGATGGATTTTCGTGGAGATCCAAAGTTGAGTTTACTAGTGGGCACTCAATGGGGTGCGATAGGTAAATTGTTTTTGACCAAATGTTTTTTATTTTTAAGTTTATACATGTTTTTTTTTTTTGATGTTTCCAAGACTAAACTAAAATCATTCCCATGAATAAAGATGTTGGTATTGTTCGACCTGTGGGATGTCAACAAGAGTTAGGTGGACTAGCGCAGAGGAATGTCGGGAGAGCAGTTCTCCAGGATTTGGATTTGACTGAGATACTAGCAGAGTTGTAGGATCATGTAGAGGGGATAACCCTCGATATTCCAGATGTCTAGATCGAGGATTTACCTATGAGGCTACAGTGCCATACTATTGGTGTTCCTAGCCATTGGATGAGGCTATTGTGCATGATAGCTCAGGCTCTGACCTATTATCAAGAGCATCACTAGGTCTACATAGGATGATTTTTATATGCATTTTGAGTTTTTAGGTTACATGACCAAACATGTCTTGGACACAAATTTTGTAAGAACTTTAAAACATCTATCTATTTTTACTTTCATAGTTTTTATATATATGGTTATGTGCAATCTGATTCAACTAATGATGCGATATACTCAGCGATATCACTTGTAGAATGACTGATACAAATCCCTTGAAAACTCACTAACTCGCCACTTGGAGTGAAAATGGCCCATGCTACAGAAGATGGGTTCTAGGTACTATGACTAGCACCATTGGCATAACCAACAAATGGTTCCAAAGATTCCAACATCTACAACAAATGAAAATCAGATTACTTAACCACATAAAAAATATAAAAGACACACTGACACACACATGTAGTTAAATCATATATACGATGATTTTTACTACACCCAATTAAGCATAGTAACATTTGAGATACAACCCATTTTGAGGCTGTGACAATGGAATTCCATCATAATCCACCAACTCATATGCACCTTTTGCCAAAACACGCTTGACAATGTAAGGGCCCATCCATAGTGGTTCAAATTTTATTTCTCCTAATTTATCAACTTCCTGATCATAAAGCAAGACAAGGTCTCCTTTTGAGAAAATGCGAGGCTTGACATTTCATTCATATTAGGCCTTGATTCATTTCTTATGTGCCTCGTTAGCCAATGTGGATTCACGATGGGTTTCACCTAGATGGATGAGTTATAAGAAACGTGCTTCTTCATTAGAAGTGTTTGGTAACAGGTCAATTGCAAGTTTAAGAGATGAAATTTCACATTGTATCGGCAAGATCACCTCCAGATCGTACACCAATTGAAAAGGTGTGAATCCAGTTGCATTCGTTCCTGATGTTCGGTATGCCTACAAAGCAGAGTATAGGATTAAATGCCAGTTTCATTTATGAACCCCTATCATTCCTTGAAGCATTCACTTTAGGACTTTATTGATAGCCTCAACTTGTCCATTAGTTTGGAGATAATAAGGAGTAGAACTATCATGTGAAAGCCCTAAATTGGCAGTTAACTCATTCATCATGTGATTGTGAAAATGTGACCCATGATCTATAACTATAGCCTATGGTACACCAAACTAGGAAACCATGTGGTTGAAAAAGAAAAGTGCAGCCCTCTCACCACTGGTGCTTCATGTAGGCATTGCCTCATCCCATTTTGGGAAATAGTCAACGACGACTATAATGTACCCATGCCCCCCAGTCGAGTGGGGGTTACATGTCATGAATTCAATGCCCCATTTGGAAAATGGTTCAAAAAGGATGACAAGATGCAGTGGTTCACGTGGTAATCTAGCTTTACGGTCATAGATCTGGCATGCATGATAAATTTTGAAAATCTTTGAATATAGTTGGCCAGAAGCAACTAGCATGAAGAATTCGTTATGTGGTAGTGTAACCAGATAAGTGTCCACCACAAGCACTTGAATGGAAATCATTCAAAACTTTCTCGACTTCCTCATGTGTGAGGCACCTCCATAAAATCATATCAATACCACGATGGTAAAGAGTTTCACCAATGATCAGATAATCTTTGGCTTGGTATTGTATATGTTGTTATTGCAAGTGAGAGGTATCGAGCCAGAAAGTTTCAGTCTGGAGATAAATCAGTATATCTCCATACCACAAGTCAGATGACGAAATCAAGAATAAAGACTCATCCAGAATTGATGGCTCTGATGTTGAATCAATGGTATTCGAGGGAAGGTCACAAAGAAGTTCGACGAAAACTAGAGATTTGTTTGACTTGGATTTGATGAATTCCAAATAAAACTCCCGCAAAATGACGATCCATTTTGATTATTTCCCCCCCAAAAATTGAAGTGATAAAAATATATGTCATAGGGTTGTAATACGAAATGACAGTGTTCTTTCAGAGCAGGATATAGTGGCAAAATATCTGTACAACTTGAACAACTGCCAAAGCTAGTTTTTCGACATAAGAGTACTTAACTTCTGTATCATTGAGATTGCGACTGAAATAATATATCAAATTTTACAATCCCATCCCCTTCTTGGACTAAAACCATTCCAATGGTTGTATCTGTAGCAGCGAGATACAGGAAGTAGTCATTTTGATAATTCAATGAATACATTAATGATGCTCTAATGAAGGTAGCTTTAAGAGCATCAAAGGAAGCTTGCACAACCTGATCCTAATGGAAGGGTATCCCCTTTTTCAAAAGACGAGTAAATTCTTTAACCATTTCAACATAATTGGGAATGAACCTCCTCAAAACGTTATCCTTCTCTTGGAGTCTCTTTAACTATAATAGATTGGAAGGTGGAGGCAAATCAAAAATTGCCTTAACCTTAAGAGGGTTGAGTTCAATTCCTTCCTTAGACACTACGAAACCAAGCAAATGACCAGAACCAACACAAAACACATATTTGTGTGGATTGAGTCGTATTTTGTAGTGTCAGCACCATAAAAATATATCTCTCAAATGCTGCGGGTGATCAGTCCACTTTCGTGAACGAGCAGGTAAATCATCAAGGTATGATTAAACAATATGTTTAATGTCATGGAAGGCATATTTCATTTCCCTCTAAAAAGTTTCACCTACATTCTTCAAACGAAAAGGGAGTTTCCTATAAGCAAATGTGCCCCATGGACAAATAAAAGAAGTTTTAGATTGGTCCTCTAGGTGGATATTGATCTTATTATAGCTAGAAAAGCCATTCATAAACAAAAATATTTCACATCTGTCACATTCATCAATGATCTAGTGGATAAAGGGAGTAGAATAATTGTCTTTTAGACAAGCTTGATTAACATCCCTATAATCGATACACACTCATATTTCATTTGTTTCTTCATGATAGGAACAAAATTAGAAACCCAATCAGTAAGAGGAACATGGTATATGAAACCAGCATGCAAATTTTTTTCAACTTATGTTTTAATGGCAACAACCTTCTTTGGATGAACAGGACGGAGGTGTTGTCGCACTGGTTCGACATTAGGATACATTTTAATTTCGCGTTCAACTATGCTATAGTCAATTCCTCGAATCTCCTCATATGACCATGCAAATATATCTCAGAATTCATGAAAGAGAGCATGGTAAATATGAAGTTCTGATGGAGAACAATATTTTCCAACATCAATGTTTTCTACAACTTTAGGTTTGGTCTAAATATTGATAGAAATAGTTTCTTCAATATTTGACAAGTTTTGCTTGGAATAGTGCAAAATTTGAAACGGGAACTGATACTATTACCCGTTTCGTAGAGATAGCAAAAATGTGACCTGATTTTGAAAAGGGGTGATGCAGAACACACATGTTTTTTTTTAGAGCATAGTTTTTGGCACTTTAATTTTTTTTATGTACATTACATTTTAGAATGGTAGTGATTTTCATGCTGATTTTAAAAAGTGAGTATTCTGCATCACACCCTTTTTTTAAAAGACCTATTTTTTGACTTTAAATTTTCTAACATATAAAATGTAAATAATTATTTTCTAAATTTGATAGTTTTTGAAGTGTTCGTTTTCTTCATATTTTCTTGTTTTTTATTTTTATTTTAATTTTTTTGTAGTGCGGTTTTTATTATTTTACATTTTTAAATTAGAAAGTCGATATTTTTAATTTTCGATAATCTACATATTTATACATCCTTAATTAATTTTTCAATCCACAAGAAATAATTGTTTCTAAAAAACAATATTTTTTAACAATGGACATAAAAATAACAATTTTTAACATAAATATAACAAAAAAACTACATGTTTTGATAATTTTTTGCTAGAATTGACATGTCAAAATCACAATTTTTATATGAAAATTTTAACTAGAAATGGTTCAATAATAGTTTTTTTTTATGAATTTCATGTCAAAAAAATAATAATAATCACTTTTCTTTCAAAAAATAACGATTAACTTAAAATCAATGCGAAAATCACATATTACAAATATTGAACGCATAACAACCTTAATTGATTGATTATTCTTCTCATCAAATGTCAAAGTCAAAACATTGCAAAGCTTGATTTTCAAGCATAACTTAAATTTAATCAACAATGCCACGTAATCCAAACTCTTCGTCCTCTAGAGTTTCATCATTGTCTTCTTTCACAATATTTTCTGCTTCCTTTTGCTCATTTTCCTCTTCTAATGGATCTTTGATGTCTGCGAATCTCTCAATGTATGTCTTTCCAAACATTCCATGTAATGGTGGTTGGGTTCCTTTGCCTTTTTTGCCACACATGATTCACTAAAGTCCCCTTTCTTCAACCCAATTTCTTGCATTGCATCTGGAAGAAATTGAAGAGCATTAATTCTTTGCTGAATGAAATTGCATAAATTGCATTGTAATGGATCTTTCTCAATTGCAATGCAATTTCTTCCTTTTTGAAGGCAGCATGCTAGTGTTGACCTAATTATCAAGCACAAAAAAATAATGAAGTAAATTAGTACAATGACATATTAATTAAAAAAAAGAACATATTGAAATTCAATTCCATGTGGCAAAACCTACATGAGCCAGAAAATAAATCCAGAACCCAATCTCCTTCATTTGAACATATGTCTATAAGACCCGCCGCCGGTCGGGCGGGGTGGGGCGGCCCGGGGGTGGCCCTAAACATTGGTTATTTGTTACCCATGAACAAATTGGTTATTTGTTACCATAAACATACCCTCGTCATGCAAATGGTGGTTGATTGTATAAAATATAACCAAAACCCTGGAAAAATGAGGTACCGTTTATTGGGAAAGCTCTTTTTGTCATGCAACTTTTTAGGTACCTTTCATATGGAAGGCTCTATTTTTGCTGGGTACTTTTTGGCATATGTACAAAATAATTAAAAGATAATTACTCTCCAATGAAGTATATGGAAAAGAAG
>APFE030441613.1:11724-26563 GCA_000404065.3 Pinus taeda | reverse complement strand
GTTTGGTAATCCTCTCTGCCTATATCTCCAGAGAAGTCCATTTTTCTCCTTTTTAGACTCCTTAAAGGAAAAGGTCCTTTGAGTGCTTGTCACTTCAAGCTCAATAAAAATCGAAGGCGACTAGAGTCATCTTTTGTTTTTTCTCGACTCTTTAAAATTGAAAAAATAAGTTGTGTCCAAGCGTCTAAAAATTTATTTTAATCGGAATAACGTCACCAATTCCCCTATTGATATTTAGGTTGAGAAAATGGAGTCTACCAACCAAGGATTTCCCCATGAAGGAAATCCTAGTCCCTTCTCCTCTTGGGGAGATGTTGGTCCACCCCATATGGCCACTTTGTCACTTCCAGTATTGACAATTGGTTTGCCGTTCTCGCTCCTCTCTACCTCTGTCGTTTAGAATCCCATAATTCCTTAACAGTCTAATCAACAACTAGACGACACTAGAGTTTCCTCCCAACCTTCTACTTCATCTGATTCTCCCTCTCCTCCTTCCTTTTCGCTTGATAAAGCTGATAAAGCCAAAAGTCAAGGAACTGAGAAGAAGAAAAAGTAGAAAGAGAAAAAGGGAAAGAAGAAAAAGGAACCAAAATCGAAAGGTAGAAACCAAGTATCGTCTAGCAAAAATTCACACACCGCACAGTCAAAACCTAAATCTCCTTGCATCATTTGCAATGGAGACCACTATCACCGAGATTATCCCTGCATCGCTTGGATATTAAGGGATTGGTCTCCTCGTTTGCACAATCCGGTAGCATCAACCTCTGGCAATCACGTTGAATGCTCACCATCAACCAGTGAAAGTGAAGCACATGGACAAAGAAGGAATCCTAAACTTCCTTGTAAGTTGTGTGAAGGCGATCACGCCATCCACCATTGTCCCTTCCTTGAAGAGGCTAAAAGAGTTTTAGATAATCGTCCAGTTTCACCACTACGAATTCCTCCTGGATATCAAAAACTCTTGCCGAGCCCTCCACCGGTTGAAAATTTGGCTGGCCCATCCTTGTGGTCAGCAGAAGCACCTATCATTGAAAATGAACCCTCTGAATCCATAACAGACGAAAGTCAAAAGGTCGATACGGCAGTTGACCCGGTCTTGCCTTCAGAGTGTTCATCTTCGAATGATACCGTCACTGAAGAGAAAGAGAACGACATGGTTCAAATTCTTTTCATCAACACCGACTCTGATGAGCTTGAGGCAGTCCTCCCGTTCCTTTACCGCAGGAAGGAAGTTCATCAGAGTCATATCCAGCCATCTATTCAGTTCGACCACCAAGCAACCTAGTTGTTTCCTTCGACTAGAATCTACTAGGCAGACCCCCTTTACCAGCCAGTGTACCATTCAGAATCATTGTACAAGCTTACAGAATGGTCATGGTTGGTACCATCATTGATGAAGGGGCTTATGTGAGTATCCTTTCCTCAACTGCCTGGAAAGCGCTTGGTTCGCCATCGCTTTTTCCTGAAATGAGAAATCTAACAAGCTTCGACAAGGGAACCAGTCGACCTTTAGGGATCCTTCCAAATGTGCCCATTACTTTGAGAAGGAAAACTGTTCACATGAATGTTATGATAGTTCAAGGACCTTTAGATTATAACTACTCCTTGGACGTGACTATATTTATTGCATGGGAGCCATCGTCTCCTCACTCTTTAGAGTAATGTGTTTTCCGCACGAAGGTAGAATGGTCAAGCTCGTGGACCAAATGTCATTCCCCGGATCACACATCGCAAATAGTCAAATGCTGTCCCTAAATGGTCTTCTCACCCAAGAAATGTCTCATCGATCTCCAGTCCGTCCACCTGATAAGCGCGAGTGATTCAGGAAGATGTGACTGAAACCCAGCGGGCATGCACCCTGGTCTGTTTGAGCAGGAAAACCTTGGGTATAGAGTGGATTTCCATGAGGGATATATGACTAGTTTGACACCTGTCCTCACAGGAATGGGATTGGACTAGAATAAGATACCTTCGTTAAGGTTATGCTGAGTGGCATGCAGTCGCACCACTCCTCTTTTTCTATCTTGGTAGACATCGCCAAGGAAGCTTTCTGTCTGCTACGCGGATGGAACTTTCTTGGTAACCTGGAAATTTTTCGCTATACTTGGGGGCATGCAAACCTTTCCACATGCAAGTGAAGAGTGGCTATTTCTTTTTTAAATTTTTAGGACTTCTAACTCTTTAAACCCATAAGGCTAGTCGTTTCCTAACTTGCATAAAGAAAGGATTTGGGGCAAAGCTTCAAAAGGTGCAAGCTCTATAAAAAATGGCATCTTGAATGAGACATTTCTTATCATACGACTAGTGAGCAATGTTGTCGTAGAGTTCAAGCTCGTTAAAAAATAAAATCTCCACGAGTAGTTTTAGCACATAGTTCAATCTCGTTAAAAAATAAACATAAGTCATGAGCAAGTGTTTCCCCCATCGTTTAAGCTCATTAAAAACTGAACTCGTAAATAACCATTGTGAATGCGTTATCGCCAGCTTTTGAGCCTTGGTCGTGTTCTCGCCATCACCTCCACTCTATTTTTAGCCGATCATTCACCCCCATATTATTGTTTACCCCTTCAAGGAACATCTGTGAAGAGTGATTCTGCTAGCCATCCTTGTAACACTGCCGTGATTGGAAAATTCCAAATCTTACCTAGAATCAACTACTACCCGAAACCATCATTCGTTCCTCGAAAATGAGTCTTCTTTAAGCTCTTTTCACATGACTCATAAAATATGAAAAGATTGCCGAGCGATTGGCCTCTATGGCTCGTTAAAAGGCATCAGAAGTGCTATCCATCCTCTAGATTTTAATCTTTTTTGACCTGAGGGATTATTACACAAAACGATTGAGCGCTTGTCTTGTTCGGCTCATTAAAACTATCGAAAATTCATCCCTTTCATATTATTTTACGCTTTTTCAGACTTAAGGGATTATACAATGAAAAAGAATCTTCAGAGTCTTATTTCCATTTCTTTCAGACTCTCTAATATTGAATGAGACCGAGTTATCTTTGTCGTTAAACTTGTTAAAACCAAATAGCGACAAACTCATCCAATAAGACGAGAACGAGTTTCACTGTCGCTAGACTCGCAAAAATATAGCGACAGGTTCACCCGAAGGGCAAATTAGAGAACAAGCATATGTTATCCTCCTCAAGCTTGACAAAAATAAAGAGGTACTAGTCTGAAATGACTGGGGAAAATTGGGAAGAAAACAGGAAGAAACTTTATTGGTAGCAAGTCACTCTTGAACATGACACTTTCCTTCCGCATCCATGCTGGGTTGGGTTGTTCCGTTCACAGGTCATCACCATTGGTCCATCACACCATCCATCTTTGGGGTTAATGCTACCAATCCATCGTCAGTGTCACTGATATGTTCAAGAGAAGTCATTCAGACAATTCACCTGTGTCTCACCCTGAACCCTATATCGTCAGTTTGTTTTCACCTCCAAAATCATTTGCTTCGTTCCGTGTCGTTGATGTGGGATTCATTAAGGCCCTCCTGCGATGGGTTGCTTCTTGTTGACATCAACTAATTATCAAAGAAGTTGACTTAGGAACAACCCTTTCAGTACTTTGAAGCTTGCATGCCTCAAGTGAATTGTTACCTCGTATGATCGTGTTGGGTGAGCAACAGCCGCTTCGTCACAGTACTTACTTATGGGCTAACGGGTCACACTTTGGCCAAAGTATCCTACAAAAAGACTCTCAAAAGCCAGGGAAGATTGAAAGGAATGGCCTGCGGAATGGGCACATCATGACATCGTAAAGATGTCTCGCCCGAATGGATTAGTTGTGCTGGAAATGTCGGACTTTCAGCGATAGGTTTGCATCAATGGCCTTCGCCCGAGAGATTTTACGTGATGTTCAACTCCAAGACCCTTTTCACACCATGTGAATTGTACTGTAGTACCTTGAGGTTCATTGTCATTATTGGTGATTCCTCTCGGGCCTGTTAACAACTTACATCATTGGCTGGTAATCAGGAAATGTCTTTCCATGTTCGACTATGCAACGTTTTTCACGTGGATCGACTTGTACTCTAAGTAAAGATTGAACGAGTTTTGAAGACCCCGGATCTAGTTTCATCCATCCGGGCTGCGATATATTCAAGAATATAAAAACATCCAGTGTACATCATTTCCAAACAGATGATCATCCAAATCAAAGGATGATGTGTCCATATCATCAGTCTGTCCTATGTACATGAAAAATGAATTTATAAAGCTGAGCATGGGAATGCCCGCCTCAGCTAGATCATGAAAAAATGTTGTCAAAATAATGTATTGTATTGTATCTTATTACAGGTTGCCTCCCAGCTCGAAAAAACTTCGGATCCTCATAGTAAAGCATTTCACCCGACATCAAAAAAGATTAATGACCTCATGCTTTAGGGGGCAACTGTTATAGAATTTTTTGGGCACTTCAACCCCCCAATCACAAATGTCCATAAACTGAGGGCTCCTAAGTCCCTAAAAGTGTTGCTTCACTACCTGAAGGAACAAGGTTCATTACATCATCTACCAGAAGTTCTCACTGAAAACTGCTCATAAATGGTCAAAACTAGACCATACTGAAAGCTCAATGCAGAGGGCGCGATGCATATCACCTTCCAAATGTACAAGGTGCGATGCATATTGATTTTCTCCTCTGTAGGGTGCAATGGTAGGGAATGGACAAATGGCAGGGACAAGAATGTGAGATGGAAGATCATGGAATCTTCCAGAAGCTTCCCCTCTGACACTTGCCACTCCATTTTCGACCAGGGATGAGTAAGAGATTCATCATTCTCCAAGTGAAGCAAGAACTATCAGGAGAGAGGACACTAATCAAGATCCAAAGTACTCACCTATTTGTAACATCTATATATGGGTCCCTCATCACAGAGATCTAAAGGGCTGGAATTTTGTATCTTATTAGAGAAGTGTTGTGGTTTATTCTGGTGTAACCATTCACAGTGTTGTGATTTAGCTTTGCTTGAGGTGAAGAAGGTCTTCTTAGCTGGAGGATGATGCTGGGTCAGAGCACATGGTTGTAATCTTCTTGCTACTTTTCATCTGAATAAATCTATTCTTTTTTCCTTCCATATTCTTGTGTACTTGTTTATATATGCTTGTATATGGTTAACGCACATCTGATCCTGCACTATTTATGATCCTTGTTTCTTGCATAGTAGTATGTTGCTGTGATTCCACATGTCCTTTTGAAGCTGAGCAGACATAGAAGAAGCGGCAAAAATATATCAAGAAGGAGAGGAAAACGAGCGCAAGACTCAGGTTGGCCCTCTTGGTTCTCCTCTCATCTATTTTCATAAAAGGAATCAATAGTAGACTTTGATTGTTTGTTTCTAAGATAGCCACCCATCTTAGTGGGAATAACAGCATCCGAGTGGACACTATTCCCATATAACACAATGTGGCATAGACCATTTCACCTGTTTGTTTGTGCAATTCTATTTGGTCCATTAGGTGTATATCTTTGGCAAGGACCTCTAGATTGGTCCTTATGTAGTTAGCTGCAGACTGTGGCTGCTGAACCTTGGGTTTGAAATGACTTAAGATCATTTTCTCCTCCTTGATGTCATAAGATTCCATTAGTCTATGATGTTTGGAGGGTGTCATCTGAAGAAATTGATCATACAACTGAATTCTTAATGACTCATTTTGAGCCTTAATCTCCATAAATGATTGTTTGATATCTGATCATTTCTTGGCTTGTGACCTTGAGGAGGAGACTTCCATTCCATGCTGCCTCTCCCCTTCTTGTCTGTGAGAGCTAGCGGAATTATGTTGGTTGATGGCCCTCTCTTCTCTTGTCTTCCAATGATGTCTTCAATAGTGCCCTCTTCAGGTAGAGGATCTACCCTTTTCCTTTTGGTCTCTTGCTGTTCTTTTGACCCACTTGTAGGTGTGGTCTCTTCTCGGTCTCTTTTATTACTTGTCTCCTCAGGAAGAGGAGTCTGCAGTGCTGGTACTTCTGGTGCTTGTGCCTGTAGTGAAGGGGCTTGCCCTTGACTGTGTTCTTTTGAGGTAGCTGGTTGTTCTTCCATTGTTTCCTACTCTGCAACTACTAACTCCTTGCCCTTTGTTGTCCCTGTTATTGGTGTAGTCCTTTCCTAGGCAACTTGTTGTGAAGTTGTAGTAGTTGATGAGATTTCCCCGGTCTACTATTGTATTTTGAATGACACCTTCCCAAAAGAATATAAGTCAAGAGTTTTTTCCAAATTTTTCATGGTTTGTTCCATTTTCTCTTCCTTAATTAACTCTTCAACTAGTGTGCCCTCCACCCACTCATCTTGGTTGGCAAACTTTTCTATGTCAGGGATGTTGCAATGTTCATAGGGTGCCAGCCTATATTTTTCCCTTCTTGCATTGATAAAGCCATTTGGGTAATAGGGTACCCACCAAAAGCTTCTCTTGAGTCTGAGTGTTTGACCCAATATTTCATCAGCATCCTTCCGTCCCTCTTTCTTGTTCATAACAAAGGGGTCTAACTGGTCTATGAGTTTCAATCGGGCCTTTTTCTTTGTGCTATGGAAGTGACTTAGATCTGAATTGATGAATTGCCTGAAATCTTCCAAGGAAAACAGTCTCATTGGCACATATCTGGGCAGCCTGTAGGGGCATAGCTCACAACCATATATCCTCAGAATACTGTGATTTTGGTAAAAGTACCAGTCACCTATTTTATAGTTTTTGGAGAGCTGTAGTATCTTTTTCATATCACATGTCAGTCTAGGAGGAGGGGTTCTCGCCAGGAGAGAAGAGACTAGGTATACAAACAAATCAATAAACTCACAATAAGAGTAGGGAGAGCTGCGGATTTCATGAAAGATTGGGGTCCAAAAAATCATAGACCTCCTTTCCCCTTTATGGTCCAATTTTCTAATGGGGAATTGGAAGATATCTGGCTAGTAATATAAGAATAGATGATAGATATAGGATGAATACTTAAAGATTCCCTCCCTGTATAGCCTCAACAATTGGTCATGTATCTTGTTGGCAATAAATTTGCCATAGTTGTATTTGACAGCAGGGGGTTGCCCTGGGGTAAATATAGACATCATAACCCATATGGTTTCATCGATATGTTCACTTGTCTTGAACCCTAGAACAAAAGATATCATATCAAAAACTAATCTACCCACTTCAGTGAAAGATGCATAGTGGAAAGGAGGTGGCTCCTTAGGCTGGCGATATGCTCTCATCAACACTTGGGCAATTCTGGTTAACTCTGAGCTGGAGAGTTTGGGACCTTCATCCAATAAGAATTTCATGGTAAGAGGAAACTGGAGGTGGGTTGGTTTGAAGTTCATCATCTGATTTATAGAGTCAGGAGTAATATAAAAAAGGGTAGTTCCAGATGGACTCTTAACTACCTTGTTTGTTGGCTCATAGTTCTCACAGCAGAGGTGAATTATCTGAGGGAAAATATTCACAGAGGGGAGGTAGTATCTGGGTATATTTGATTCCCATATGCCATAGACATCATTTTGGTTTAAGTAGCTATTTCTGAGCTCACAAACTACTTGCAGATGGTTTTGGTAGCCTACTAGGTCTTGGATTAGATAGTCTTTATCAGCTAAGGGCATATGTTCCAATTCCTTGTGGGGTGCATTAAGAGGAGCGATGTTCAAGGCTACTGGACCTTCCATGGCTAAACTCTGTTTCCTTTAAAATTGGAAATTTTGGCTCTGTGCAAGAAAATAGGCAAAACAATGGCTCTGTGGATTTCTCCGGGATTTTCACCGTTGAAATTAGTTGGTTGGCTTTAATTTAGCTCTATGGATTGAAATTAGTTGGAGAAACAGAGCTTATGGGATTTTTGGCACAATGGGTGACAATTATTGACAAATGGCAACTTTTCGGGGTTCCTTGGAGAATTTGCAGGGCCGAACGAGCTCAATTTTAGCTCACTGTGTGGATTTATGGTGAATTTGGCAAGACAGAGGTTATGGGGGAGTTTTGGACAACAACATAGTGTTTTTCTCTTCAAATTATAGGTGCGGTGGCCAATTTTATAGAGAAACGAATGAAAACAGGGTCGGGAGCAAATTGTTTGTAAATACCTGTTTTCTCGGTGGAATGGTCGGTTTGCAGGTGACCAGGCGAGCCAAGGGGCCGAGCTGTGGAGTCGAACTGCTGGGTGGCAGAATTGTATGGCGAAAATGCTGCTTTGCACGTAAATTTGCATGCATAGCTTGCATACAAAAAACAAAGACAAATGGGTAAAAACAATGTTTTTACCACTTTTTACCCAAAATTTTGACTTTGATGGGTTCAGAGCGCTTTCTTCTGATGTTGTCAGCATGACGTCATTTTGTCGTGTAGCAGGGTACAGATGCTGACATGGCAGGTGATGTGGCATGTGACGTGTCAGATGACATCAACAGATATGCAGGAGGCAAGGAGGGTGACGTCATCAGGTGACGTGGGCATGACATCAGCAGGGAGGTGGGCGGGTGGTAAGTGGTATTTCCCGCACCGCTTTTGGGGGGAAGTGGTTTCAGGGGAGGGAGCTCCAAACATGCCGGGTGCTTGACATGCATCCTCGGTATGGCTGAAATACCGCCCATCCCCCAGACGCTATAGTTCGACAGGTTAGGGCTTGTGATATCACCGACCACTGTCGGATCTGTAACGCCAATCAGATGGTTGGTGGGTAATGAAGGTGGTGGCAGGTTAATAGCGGGGGACCCGCTTTAATTTTTCGCATTTTGTAGTGTTTTTGTGGTGTATTTCAGACTTTGGGTTAAATGGGTTTTGTGGGTTTTTTATGCAGGTTTCGGCTATTTATTCAACCAGAGGCTAAACAAGTCCTGATGGGCACGTGGAGGGTTTTTATTGGCCCCGGGTGGACCAATAACTCCCTAAAAAGAATTTAAAATATAGCTATAGTTAGCCAAGGGTCGGGGTATTAGACTTTTTAGGGATTTTGTGTATTTATACATAGTAAGGGAGTGGAATATACATAGGAGCTATATAATAGGGTTAGTATGTGGAATGGGTTTGTATGGATTAGGCTAAGTTTATAGAGTGAAAACTTAGGCATGGGGGGAATGAAATGGTACCAGGTTATGGAGTTTAGGAAACTTGGCAAAATGGGATAAAGACCTTTTACACAAGAAATGTGGCTTTTTTTCCCTAGGTGAAAACACATTTTCACTTAGTTTTTCTATGAGATGAAGTGGAGTGAAGGCAATGAGCAGATCTCATTGTCCTTGGGTGGAATGTTAGTAAGTGTTTCTTGGGAAGATGGGGAGGGGAATTGGTCATGCTCCCTTTTTTTTGTAGCCACCTTGCCATGGTACCTTATGAGTTTTATGAAAAACTTGTTCGAAAGGAGCAAATTGCTCATAAACCATGCTTCTATACCATCAAAACTGCCTACCCAACCTAGTATAACTAAAATTTTCTCTTCATTTTCATTGGGTGCATTTGAACTAGAAAACCATGATTCCTCTCTTTTCTTTTAGCTACCCTCCTATCTAAGTCTACCCTTATCTCTTCCAGGGCTCAGATTAAGCTGTTGAGACCCTTTGCTTCTCTACCTAATTACTTGTCTGCCAAGCTTGAGCTGTTTGTGCAGACCTTTGTTCTCTATTCTAAGACAAGTAAATTCAAACATGATCTAGCCAGGATTAAGCTATCTGGCTATTCATTAAATGTGGCAAGAGTCAACCACCTATACATAGTGAAGTTCTTCAAAATATGGAACCTTTGTAGCATGAAAAGGATGAGCATTTTTGGCACTTCTCCTGTCAATCATGAAAAATGGAACCTAACACTGGCTCCACTTGGGGATGGCTTTTCCTAGTGAAAAGTCAAGAATAGTAGGTCAGATGGCCTTATATTCAGTTCTTGCTATATTATGAAATTTCTCCTTTGTTGTTCACAAATGGGCTCTTCTGCAATGCCTGTATTTCTCATGCACTCATTCCAAAAGATGGCAGCTCTGTTTTGGGTACTCTGTTTGATTATTTCTCATCATTTTCACAGCTCCCAAGTTTGTTTCTTTAGCTTCTTCTGATGGGCTTAAAATGCAATACCCAAAGGTGGCACAATTCGTTGTCCTTTTCCTCAAAATTTGTTGTAACCTATTCCCTATCGTATTGCTGTAATAAACTGCAGAAAGTAAACTCTAATATGCACAAATTGAAGTGCTGCTATTTTTAACAAAGTGGCTCAAAATAATGCTTCAACATTCTTCCATTGACTGGTCCATCATCTGCCTCTGTACCATCCAGACTTTTCAAAACGTTGGTGTTGTTTCCGTGTACACTCTGAATGATAAATGGTCCTCTCCATAAGAAATCCAATTTTCCATGTTTTCCCCTATCTTCTCTTTTGGAATCCCACTTTAAAACTTTATCCCCAATGAAAAAATATTCTGCTTTGGTTCTTTTATCAAATATCCTTTTAACAAATATCCTTTTAAGCTTTTCTTGTAGAACTTGAGCTCTGTGATAGACCTCCTCTCTTGTCTGCTGCAAGTGAATAGTTTTATTGATCCTTCTCTGAATATCATTAGGTTCTACCTGTATTTCTTGTAGCAACTTTATCACTAGGATTCCCAAAGAAGAAGGGAATACTGCCTCCATTCCATTAACCAATTGATAGGGACTAGTCCCAATAGATCTCTTGGTGGTCAATCTGTCTTCCCATAGTGCATTTACAAGCTTTTTATGCCAGTTTTTCTTGTTCTCCTCCAAGAGTTTCTTAATGATGTTGATCAAACTCTTGTTGGAGGATTCAGCTAGGCCATTACCTTGAGGGTAATAGGCTGTAGAATGGCCCAAGGTAATGTGGTATTTATGACATAAATTAATCATTCTCTTAGACTTAAAGGTAGAAACATTGTCTGTAATAATTTTCTCTAGGCAGCCAAACCTAGACAAGATGTTGGTCTCAAGGAATTGCATGATTACTGAGTCATTGGCTTGCCTGCAAGGGATGGCCTCTATCCACTTGGTATAATAGTCTGTAGCAGTCAAAATCAATTTGTGTTGGCTACATGATTAAGGGTGGATTTCCACAATGAATTCTAAACCCCATTGTTGAAATGGTTTTTCAGTGGAAATGGGCTTGAGTGGCAAAGGCAACAACTTTTTCTTGCCTTCAAAAATTTGGCATTTGTGACAAAAAGTTAGATATTTTTTCACATCAGCAAATAGAGTGGGCCAATAAAATCCAGCCCTTAGGACTTTATCAGCAGTTGATTTCCAATATAAATTTCCACCACAATCCCCTGCATGAAATTCTTCAAGTACTTTGTCAGTTTCTTCTTTGATTAGACAATTTAATAAGACACCTTCATGGTTTTTCCAAAAGAGAGCATGATCTAAAATGCAAAACTTGGAAGCTTTCATTTTTAAAAATCTTTTCTTAGTTATGGATAATCTTGGAGGATCTTGCAGGTTTAATAATACAAAAGATATGTCAGCATACCAAGGTGATTGTAAAAAGCCTTGATTGATCTGTGGAGTCGCCATCTCCTGCTCATTATCTAGTTGATTTATGTCAAGGGCTTGAAAGTTAGTTTCAGTCATCAGTTTAGCTAGCCCTTGTCCTTTTATCAGTTTTGTTGGTTTAATTTCAATGTCATATTCCAGTATGGTAGCTATCCATTTCCCCTTTTGCCTTCAATGCCTTCTTGGTTCAAGATGTCTTTAACAACAGTGGTGGGCACATAAGCAATCACATGAGAGTACAAGATGTAAACTGTAAAGTCCTTGATGGCCTTTGCAAGGGCATATGCTTGTTTCTCCATGATTTGATATTTAAGTGGAGCATCTCTAAGGGCTTTGCTGAAGAAGGCTATGGGTTTTTCACATCCCTGGTCATCTTTCTGGAGCAAGACAACAACAATTGTATGTTCTGATGCAAATGAGAATATGATAAAGTCCTTGTCAAAATTGGGGCTTGTGAGGACTGGTGTTTGAGTCAAAGCTTTTTTGATTTCTTCAAAGGCTTTCTTAGTTTCTATTGTCCACTTAACCTTGGAGTATTTTTTAAGCATGTTGTTCAACAATCTTATTAGCTCAGCCAGATTTGGTATGAATCTTCTTAGAAAGTTGATCTTCCCCAAAAAGGCTTGTATTTCTTTAATGTTTCTGGGGTGAGGGACTTGTAAGATAGCTTGTATTCTGTCCGGATCAATTCTAACGCCTTCTTTAGAGATGATATGGCCCAATAATTTCCCTTCTTCTGGGCCAAACAATGATTTCTTTGGATTTAATGATATACCATATTTTCTGCAAATTAAGAATACTTGCTTGAGATGATCTAGGTGCTCTTGATCTGATTTGGAGAAAGCTGTAAGGTCATCTAGGTAAATGACTAAAAAGTCATGGATCTCTTTAGAAAAAGCAATATCCATGGCTCTTTGAAACGTTGCTCCTGCATTCTTGAGTCCAAAAGGGATTTTCACATATTTAAATGTTCCCCAAGGGGCTGTGAAAGAATTTTTATCTCGGTCACACGTGTTCATTAGGATTTGATTGAAGCATGAGAATCCATCTAATAGTGGTATCCTTGAAGCACCCACTACCCTTTGCAAAATGTGATCCATTTTGGGCAAAGGGTAATTATCCTTTAAAGAGACTTTGTTCAAATTTCTTAAATCAACACATAACCTTATCTCCCCTGTCTTCTTTCTAGTGGGCACTAAATTTGAAACCCATTCTGAGAATTTGATTGGAGCTATAATTCCAGCTTCATACATTCTCTTAACTTCTTTCTCAATCAAAGGGAGCAACACAGGGTTGACCCTCCTAAGTTTCTGTTTGAAAGGTTTTTGGTTTTCTCTGAGAGGTATTGTGTGTTGGATTACTGCAGTATCATAAGAATTTAGGTCCTCATAACTCCATGCAAAGACATCTTGAAATTCTTTGAATAGTTCAATATACTTGATTTTTTGGTTAGGAGGTAGATCTTTGGACAATTTTATCATTTTGGGATTTTCTGGAGCTCCTAAATTCCAGTCCTCAATTTCTGCATTTAATGGCTACATTTTAGGTTTCCTAGAGATGTCATTTGAGTCAAAAATGTCCTCTAAAGGAGTGAGGCCTGTAGGTAGAAAATTTGCAAGTGCTTGCAAAGGTTGCTAGACTATGGGCATTCAGATTTTGATTCCTTGGAATCTTGGTCAATTGGGATTCGAGAAAGGTGTTGAGGATTTCCATTGTAGCAGCTCTATATGACCTCAGCCTAAGATCATTTGTAATGAAGTTACCCTTTATTTATTGAATGATGAGGTCAGAGTCTCCCAAAATTGATATTCGAGCTGCACCTAAGTTTTTTATCACTTTGAGCCCTAAGAGGAGGGCTTCATACTCGGCCATGTTGTTAGTGCACTTGAAATTCAATCTAAAGGCATGTCCCTCAACGTGGTCATTCTTCACATTGTGTATCCAAACCCCTGCCCCTACTCCTAGATTATTAACAGATCCATCAAACTCTAGATACCATAGTTTTTGTTGATTTGAACTGGTATTAGGAGCTTTTTCGCTTTGCGCAGCAGGTATGGTTGGATTTTTAGTCTCATAGGATTCCTCATGTGTGATTGTTAATTTATTGTTTTCCAAGACTTCTTGAATCTGAACTGTGGATTCTAGGAATTCACCCTGACTTAAAGCCATAATCTTAACATCAGTTTGGGTTTGAATCTCAGTGTTGTATAAGATGAAAGAATCCATGTCTAAATGCATAGAATAAATGGGAAAGTTTTGGAGTTTTTCTTGACTACTTACCACCTACTTCATCAAAGTTTCTCGGTATAGCCTCTTAGGCTGGCCGAAGACTGAGATAGTGGCATAAGACATGTCTAGTTGCAAAGATCCTTGTAGCTTGGCACCCCAGGATCTAGATAACAACATTCGATACTTGGGTGGAATATCAGCTACCACCACATCCATGAGAATTGTCTTGGCTGGATATTGGACTAATGACACACATAGATCCTTGATCAAGCCTAGACACCGGACCTGACTGGAATCAAGGAAAATAGGTCTTTGTATGGTCTTGTGATATCTAGGTCCAAATTTTCCATAACATATTTAGGCATCATATTATGGGAGGCTCCTGAATCAAACATTGCATTGTGAAGCACCTTGTAATGAATGTTTAAACTCACATAAAAGGGAGGGACACCTCCATCCACTGTTTTACCATTTGCTTCAGGGCCAAATATAAGTTCTGGTTGATCATCAAGGATGCTCACTGAATCTTTGTTTTCTAAAATTTGTAATGATCTGTTGATTCATTCTCTAAAAACTTCATGCCTAGCCAATTCAGATAATGGGATGGACACTTTTAACTTACTTATTTCAGCCTCCATATTAAAGGGTTTTTCTGTTTGTATTTTGACATTTTGGGAAGCATGGTTGTGTTTTTCACCTAGATTTTCAACAACTGCCTCTTTTACTGGAATGTTATGATGAACCAGAGTTAATTGATTACCATCTTCCGAAGGTTCTTCTATAATTTCTTTGAGTGAAGAAACAAATGTAGGGTGTTGTTTTGATTTATCTTTGTCTGAAACATCTTCAACAGTTGGACTATTCGGATTGGAAGTTGATTTAGGGATGATTGGTATATGAAAGTCCTTGAGTTTAGTTTTGGTAGGCTACTTGATTTTCTTTTGCTTGGGATCATCAGGGATGTCTATTCTCCTACTTCTCAAGTTGTATTACTTGTAGACTTCATACACAGTTGTTTCATACCCTTGCTTAAAATCAAAGGATTCCCCTGATTTCATTTGACATTGACTAAGAGTATGAGCCTCTTGGTCTTCTTGAGTTAGGAAAATTGGTTGGCCACTATTGAGACCCATTAGGTTAATG
>APFE030441613.1:0-11714 GCA_000404065.3 Pinus taeda | reverse complement strand
GACCCATTAGGTTAATGTGGGGGTCCTCTGTTGGTTCACTAGATGTGGAAGCTTCTGCATAGTTTTCTTGGAAGGGGGACCTTATGTTTTGGTCTGGACCAACTTTTCCTACATTGGGGTTTTGATTTTTTCTAAAGCTTGGATCTCTTGCATTGTTATTTGGTTGGCTTTCCCATGAAGATTTCCTCTCAATAGTTTCCACTCTATCTCCCAGCCTGTCCATGCCTTTAATGATTGCATCAAGTTTTTGTTCAAAGGCAGATGGTTCTTCTTTGAAAGTCGTTCCTCTTTTAAATCTAGCTCGATTTCGTTTAGAAATCAGATTGGCTTCAACGCTCACAGCTATGCTCTGCATATCTTCAAGGGTAGGAGAAGCTCTCTCCCTGAGCTCGTAAGCCATATCTGAGTCAAATCCATCAGGGAATTTGATCAATGCTAAGTCTGGTGGTGGTCTAAGATTTATTGGAATAACAAGGTATGTATTATTGAATCTGGCACAATAATCTTGGACACTCTCCTGTGGGCCTCTCTTGAAGTTCTCATATTCTGTTAAGATGTGTAAAGGGTCCTTTTTATTTTCCCACCTATTTAGGAAAGTCTGATAAAGGGCATCTGGATTAGCTATTGTGTTTGCAGGGAGTGACCTAAACCATGTCCTTACATCACTAGTTAAGCTCTGGACAAAAATTTTCATCCTGACATCATCATCATCAATCTCATAGTTTTCAAAATAGTCTGTCATCCTCTTGGTATGTTGTTGAGTAGTGTAAGTACCAGTACCATCAAAATAGGTAATTTTGCCCTGATAATCCCGTGGCATAGCCCCTGGATTGGCAGGAAACTGTAGGGGAGCATATTTATCTGCCATATTAGCAGGGAAAAGTGGGACAACTGGAAGTACAGGGATAGGAGCTAAGATAAGTGTTATGGATGGATGGGTGGAAAAGAGATTTTGGAGTGATAAAGGTGAACTGGAAGAAGCTACAACAATAGGAAGGAGGGCTTGAGAATTTTATGTAGTAGTTTTAATTTGAATGGGTTCCTACTGGGGTATTTCAAGATTTGAATCAACAAAACTCTCCTGATTTTCTAGTTTCCTAAGGCTCTTAGCAATCAAATTTGGATTGTCAAAAATAGTTGGAGGATTTGGGTCTGGGTTTGACCTTGTGTACCGAGTTTTCCTCTTTGGAGCCAGCTTCTAAATTATATTTTGGGTATTTTCTGGGAATATTTGCAGAGTACAAGTTTTGACAATATCTTTGAAGGAAGCTACTGAAATGTAGGAGGATTTGGGGATTTCCTTCAGGTAGGTTTGAAACAAGGATGGCCAAACAAATATTTGAGACAATTGTTTAGAATTTAAAGCTAAACTGGAGTTGGACTGAAGTAGCTTTTATTTACTCTTGTGATTGCATAGCAAAGACAGTTTCAAAGGTTGCCTAGCTAACTTCAGGCTCCACCTATTGCTTTAGAGATTAGACAGTAGTAACAGACATTCATTCAGTTCCCCAGTGGAGTCGCTAATGATGTTATCACTCAGTTTGTTCCCCAAAACTTGTGAGAAAAGGGAATATGGCTGAGGTAACCACTAACCAATCTTTTAGATGCAATTTCTAGCCAAATTGCATCCAGAGAGGGCTCTCTCTTTATAATTTAACTTTGTTGTTTGAAGTTTTTATGCTAGTTATGATGTGCAGAGGTTTGTTTTAAGTCTATTTGGATGGTGATTTTAAACAGAGTTAGGATGCAAGTCTGAAAGAGTTTATTCCATTTGGAATTGGAGTCTATGAAGATGGATTGCTCAATGTGTTTCTGTGATGATGGGCTATACTATAGAGCAAGATAATCAATTTTGGAACAATATTGAAAGCTAAAAATTGATGGGATGTAAGCCAGGGGGTAAAGGGCAGTGAAGAATCCTTTATCATGGTGGCAGAGGGAAGGTGCATGAATATTTTCAAGGAGCAGTGAAGAATTCATTGGCAATTTTCAAAGTGAAAGAATTAGTGGAAACATAAGCATTTAAGAATTTTCGTTTATGCTAGTTCTGAAGAAAACATAAATAACAACAGGAATTGAACACAAAGTGTATTTAAACAAGTTCTGGGCTATTCTTTTTCCCCGTTGTTAAGATTATGAGACATATATGAAATTTGCAAACATAGAAAACACAAAAACACAGTTTAGAATAACTTATTGAGCCAAAGAAAGACACCGGAATTCTGTAGCAGAGCTCAGAACATCAAATTCACAGTCAGAAGGTCTAGCAGTAAGGCATTTCAACAGCCTTTGTATTAAGAAATATCAGAGTTACAACGCAGTCCAAGAGGAGAATCACCAATCCCGAATATATTCCTTTGGGGGATATTTATAAAAAAAGAGACTTACAAAATATCTTGTGGATAAGATATGAAGTAATAACTTCATTCACCTACTCTGTCAGAGAAATAAATGCAGAAATAAAGGTAGGAGTTATTGTGGCTATGCTGGCTGCTTTAATTGACAAGATATTTTAGACTTTTCAATCGAGGAATTCGGTTGGTAGTTGTGTCTTTAATTTGCATTCCTGCGGTGCTGTCCTGATCTTTTCACCTGCTCTTGATTTATCTTTAATGTGTCCTGATCCTCGCTTGAGCTCCTTCCTTCATATTTGCCATGCGTCTTGCTATTTGACCAAGTGTACATAGGTAGAAAGATCCAAATTACCTAGGTAAAACTTCCAGCATACTTTGCCACCACTGTTCTGTAGGCAACTGATGTCTTTGTATTTTTACAAGTATTTCATCAGCCTCAGTATACATGTAAAAGTTAGGCTTGACTTCAAAAATATGATTTATTTCATGTTCTATAAAAACAAATTTTCCAATTTTTCATATAAACTCTGTCCGAAAGGAGGTCCTGTGTCTTCTGAAGTGCTGGATGATGCAGTGATCTGATTTGTGACATACATGTTTACCCTGTGAGCATACTGTTGATGTGATAACAGTTTTTGATTTCTTGTTAGCAAACTGGGTAGACCTTTCTACTGCAAGTTTGAGAATTTCTCTATGAAGGCATTAATGTCCATCTGCATCTCTTGACACTTCCTTTCCAAAGTCTATATAAAATTTCTCATTGTTAGCACCTTCTTCACTGCCAAAATGGTGCCTGTCCTGTCCAAGATTTCCAAAGCTGCTAGCTATTCTTTAGTATTGGTATTCAAAAATAGATGAGCCTATTGGCCTGCTCAGGCATATTTCCTAATGATGCCCTAGCCCTTTGAATTTTCTCTTGTGCCCTTTCTATCAATTCAATTTGTTCATAGATTGTTTGAATTGATAGCCATTGGTCAGTAATGGATTGGCCAATCTTGGTCCACAAAATCATTTTAATATCTGCCAGAGGTTTATGCAAGGTGAGATCCTTTTCAAATGATCTCACCTTGTTCTCCAGGGCGTTCACCTCTCTGGTCTTCTCTTCCACTATTATTTTTAACTTTTCATAGCTCACCTCTAGCTTGGATAGTCTTTCTTTTTCCTCTTTGAGCTCTGACATTTGAGCTTCTAGCTTTTTCACTGCCTTCATCATTTCTTCCATCCTCATGCTGGTCTCTGGCTCTGTTGTTGTTGCTGCTGTAGCATCTGTAGTTGCTGTACCTGTTTTTGATGCTGGCTCAGTGGGAGGGATTGTTGCTATGTCTACGAGGGAGCAGAGACAATTGTTGGAGCTGTTTCAGGTGGCTGGGAGGTTGACTCTCCCTGCTTAGCCTGCAATGCTTTCTCTAACTCTTGCTCTGTGTGCATTAGCCTTTGATTCATTCTCATCAATAAATCCATTACATCCTCTTCTTCTTTTTCTTGTACTAGTTCTGTTGTTTGTGGATGCATGGTGACAGGCAGCTTCAATTGCTTTCTAAGGGCAGCAATATCTTCCTCCTTCTTTATCAATGATTTGATGCCCTTGGCATCCTTGGGATCATGTCTCAACTCAATAATTATTTCTTCCAGAGTCTTTATTCTATTGTCTTTAGCTAGAGAAGAGATCTTCTCCAAATCCAATTGAGTAGATGTGTTACTCAATGACTCTTTTGATTGGTGGGCCAGCATTACTTTGTCTACCAATGTGGCATAGACCATTTCACCCGTTTGTTTGTGCAATTATATTTGGTCCATTGGGTGTATATCTTTGGCAAGGACCTCTAGATTGGTCCTACCCACCAAAAGCTTATCTTGAGTCTGAGTGTTTGACCCAATATTTCATCAACATCCTTCCATCCCTGTTTCTTATTCATAACAAAGGGTCCTAATTGGTCTCTGAGTTTGAATCAGGCCTTTTTCTTTGTGCTATGGAAGTGACTTAGATCTGAATTGATGAATTGCCTGAAATATTCCAAGGCAAACATTCTCATTGGCACATATCTGGGCAGCCGATAGGGGCATAGCTCACAACCATATATCCTCAGAATACTGTGATTCTGGTAAAAGTACTAGTCACCTATTTTGTAGATTTTGGAGAGCTGTTGTAACTTTTGCATATCACATGTCAGTCTAGGAGGAGGGGTTCTCATCAGAAGAGAAGATACTGGGGATACAAACAAATCAATAAACTCACAATAAGAGTAGGGAGAGCTGTGGACTTCCTGAAAGTTGGGGTCCAAAAAATTGCAGACCTCCTTTCCCCTTTATGGTCCAATTTTCTAATGGGGAATTGGAAGATATCTGGCTGGTAATATACGAATAGATGATAGATATAGGATGAATATTTAAATATTCCCTCCCTGTCTAGCCTCAACAATTGGTCATGTATCTTGTTGGCAATAAATTTGGCATAGTTGTATTTGACAGCAGCGGGCTGCCCTGGGGTAAATATAGACATCATAACCAGTATGGTTTCATTGATATGCTCACTTGTCTTGAACCCCGGAACAAAAGATATCATATTAGCAACTAATCTACCCACTTCAGTGAAAGATGCATAGTGGAAAGGAGGTGGCTCCTTAGGCTGGCGATCTTCTCTCATCAACACATGGGCAATTCTGGTTATCTCTGAGCTGGAGAGTTTGGGACATTCATCCAGCAAGAATTTCATGGTAAGCGGAAACTGGAGGGGGGTTGGTTTGAAGTTCAGCATCAAATTTATAGAGTCAGGAGTAATATGAAAAAGGGTAGTTCCAGATGGACTCTTAACCGCCCTGTTTGTTGGCTCATAGTTCTCACAGCAGAGGTGAATTATCTGAGGGAAAATATTCATAGAGGGGAGGTAGTATCTGGGTAGATTTGATTCCCATATGCCATAGACATCATTTTGGTTTAAGTAGTTGCTTCTGAGCTCACAGACTGCTTGCAGATGGTTTTGGTAGCCTACTAGGTCTTGGATTAGATAGTCTTTATCAGCTAAGGGCAAATGTTCCAATTCCTTGTGGGGTGCATTAAGAGTAGTGATGTTCAAGGCTACTTGACCTTCCATGGCTAAACTCTGTTGCCTTTAAAATTGGAAATTTTGGCTTTGTGCAAGAAAATAGGCAAAACAATGGCTCTGTGGATTTCTCTGAGATTTTCACTGTTGAAACTAGTTGGTTGACTTTAATTTAGTTCTGTGGATTGAATTTAGCTGGAGAAACAGAGCTTATGGGATTTTTGGCACAATGGGCGATAATTATGGACAAAAGGAAGCTTTTCAGGGTTCCTTGGAGAATTTTCAGGGCCGAACGAGCTCAATTTTAGCTCACTGTGTGGATTTATGGTGAATTTGTCAAGACAGAGGTTATGGGGATTTTTGGGTAGCAACACAGTGTTTTTCTCTTCAAATTATAGGTGTTCTGGCCAATTTTACAGAGAAACTAATGAAAATAGGGTCGGGAGAAAATTGTTTGTAAATACCTATTTTCTCGATGGAATGGTCGATTTCAAGGTGACCAGGCGAGCCAAGGGGCCGAGCTGTGGAGTCAAACTGCTGGGTGGGAGAATTGTATCATGAAAATTCTGGTTTGTACGTAAATTCGCATGCATAGGTTGTGTACAGAAAACAAAGACAAATGGGTAAAAACAATGTTTTTACCCTTTTTACCTGAAATTTTGACTTTGGCAGGTTCGGAGCGCTTTCTTCTGATGACGTCAGCATGACATCATTTTTTCATGTAGCAGGGTACAGATGCTGACATGGTAGGTGACATGGCATGTGACGTGTCAGGTGATGTCAGCAGATAGGCAGGCAGCATGGTGGGTGACATCATCAGGTGACGTGGGCATGACGTCAGCAGGGAGGCGAGCGGGTGGTAAGTTGTATTCCCTGCACTGCTTTTGGGGGGAAGTGGTTTTGGGGGAGGGGGTGCCGAACACTCCGGGTGCTTGACATGCGTCCTCAGTATGGCGGAAATACCGCCCATCCCCCAGACACTATAGTTCGATAGGTTAGGGCTTGCGATATCGCCGACCACCGTCGGATCTGTCAGTGTCGATCGGACAGTTGGCGGGTAATGAAGGTGGTAGTAGGTTAACAATGGGGGACCCACTTTAATTTTTCACATTTTGTAGTGTTTTTGCAGTGTATTTCGGACTTTTGGTTAAATGGGTTTTGTGGGTTTTTTATGCAAATTTCGGCTGTTTATTCAGACAGAGGCTAAAAAAGTCCCGATGGGCACGTGGAGCATTGTTATTGGCCCCGAGTGGACCAATAACTCTGTAAAAAAAATTTAAAATATAGCTATAGTTAGCGAAGGGTCGGAGTATTATATTTTTTAGGGATTTTGTGCATTTATACATAGTAAGGGAGGGGAATATACATAGGAGCTATATAATAGTGTTAGTGGGTTAATATGACTATGTAGAATGGGTTTGTATGGATTAGGCTAAGTTTATAGAGTGAAAACTTAGGCATGGGGGGAATGAAAGGGTACCAGGTTATGGAGTTTAGGAAACTTGGAAAAATGGGATAAAGACCTTTTACACAAGAAATGTGGCTTGTTTTGCCTAGGTGAAAACACATTTTCACTTAGTTTTTCTATGAGATGAAGTGGACTGAAGGCAATGAGCAGATCTCATTGTCCTTGGGGGGAATGTTAGTAAGTGTTTCTTTGGAAAATGGGGAAGGGAATTAGTCATGCTCCCTTTTTTTTGTAGCCACCTTGCCATGGTACCTTATGATTTTTATGAAAAACGTGTTCCAAAGGAGCAAATTTCTCATAAACCATGCTTCTATACCATCAAAACTGCCTACCCATCCTAGTATACCTAACATTTTCTCTTCATTTTCATTGGGTGCATTTCAACTAGAAAACCCTGATTCCTCTCTTTTCTTTTAGCTTCCCTCCTATCTAAGTCTACCCTTATATTTTCCAGGGCTCAGATTAAGCTGTTGAGACCCTTTGCTTCTCTACATAATTACTTGTCTGCCAAGCTTGAGCTGTTTGTGCAGACCTTTATTCTCTATTCTAAGACAAGTAAATTCAAACATGATCTAGCTAGGATTAAGTTGTCTGGCTATTCATTAAATGTGGCAAGACTCAACCACCTATACATAGTGAAGTTCTTCAAAATATGGAACCTTTGCAGCATGAAAAGGATGAACATTTTTGGTACTTCTCCTGTCAATCATGAAAAATGAAACCTATTGGTATAGGAAGCTAATAGATTCAACCCTGATAACTAGCATGAGTGGTTTCCTTGCCTATATTATGTAATTTCTTAGTCATTTGTAAAGGTTGGACTTTGGTAGAAGTGGTGGCACTCATTGAGCATTTGTATCAGCAGTTTGGCAAGGAATAAAACTAGGTTTCACAACTATTTTTGTGGGATTATTGTGACAGTGAGTTTATGCATTATTTCTTCTTTGTAATGATTTTTTCTTATGTTTTATATGTATCCAAATCCATCTTTCTCTTCTAAAACTAAATGAATCAAGGTGAATGGACAAAATACACTGCTGTACTTTATCTTGGGAATGCATTTGGTTTTCAATGTTTTCAACTGTTTGAAGAGGATTCATAGTTTCTTTATGCCCTCCTCAACTCCTTAGCTATCTTAATCTACCATATTAATCTATTTATAGTACATCAACCCTTGTCTACCTCGCCCCACAGAACATGACTATATCCCTGAGTTGATTTCCCGAACCCAATTTGCCTTCTCCAATTGATCCAACAACCAAAACCTAAAAATCAAGCCCTAATTGCCAATATCCTAATTGAGATTAACAAGGAGAGATCCCTCTCCCGACATAGTAGGGCTAGCTACCAGGTTAAGCTTGGTTTGATGTTGCCCTAGACTTTCCTTTCTTCAGCTTGAGGTAGATCCAGGCCCTAACAGTAACCAACTATGCTTTATTCATATGGTCATCTATAATATTATGTGCTATCCACATGGCCTTCGTAACAAACCAAAACTAGTTCGGGTTGTCATTTCCCAAGCCCTTGAAAATAGGCAACTTCATCGTATTCGACATATTTAATGGTGGCGAAGGTGGTGGTGGTGTGGGTGAAGGAGTATGTTGTGGAGGTTAAGATGGAGGTGGTAGGGGTGGATGGGGTATTTGCAGTAACCCTTACCTTATTAGCTGGAAAATGCTCTGTGGTGAGGCCTGTGCTTCTCCTTCATTCTCACTCAGAGGAGGCTCAATCAACGGGCTATATTTAGGACTTATTCTCCCTCTATCCCTAAAGAAATTTCCACTGTGTGTAGCTCCAAACATCAAGGTAATGGCATAACTCACTTTTCACACAAGAGCATCTTAATCCAAGTATTCAAACATCTTAAATACTTACCTTGCGGTCCCTTGAAGAAGTGTCGCTCTGCTTCACTGTAGCTAACTGTAGTATCGACTATGAATTCTATCACAAATCCTCCTATGACATGATTATGTGAGTGATCGACAGTGTGCACGATCTTATCTTTAGAGGCTTCCAATCTCTGCACTAGCTCTGGGGTCCACACTATTGGACCATCAAGCCTCCACCTTCCCTGTCTGTCTACCAATTTATCAACCAACTTGTATAGCTTGATTGGGAAGGAACAAAAGAAAATTTCATGTATATGTTTGTAAAGATACTTGTCCAACCACTATTCTTTTGTTAGGCATGGATTTATGTTTTCTTGCGCCACGAATTCATGGATCTTTCTATCCAACTACTCCTCAATTTATTTCTTAGTTGGATTCCAATGACGCGACATCACACATCTCTTTATGTAGATCCCAGTCCCAGAAACAGAACCATTTGTTGGCTTAGTCGATCCTGACCCAATTCCAGAGACAGTTTTTCCAAACAAATCCCTACACTACTAGCCCTTTCGGCATCAACCTGCAAAGCGCGAATTGAACTCTCACCCAAAACATTATGGGTAGATGTTGGAACCAATTTTCCACACCCAGAGATTAGTGTAATGTAGTTTTATGCCCTAAACCCACCTTCGCACATATCGATAAGCCTTTAAGGCTTATCGATATAACTTCATTTAACCAACCCGTAGACCTTCATGAAGGTCTGTGACTATATTTCACAAACCGTAAAGAGGTGAATCAACCAATTACGTGCATCTATGATTACTCCTAATTCCGTATTTACACAAATCAACTTAAGTGTTTGATAACTTTAACATGCAACAAGGTATTCTTCATGTAAACATTTACTATTACTTGTGTTCATATAACAATATAAATCATATAAAGTTTCACATCAATACAATATTATTTCATAAACCCATCATTCATCACAACATAAAAGCGCATTCATTCATAGCAGAAATAAAGAGACAAACATAGTGTTTTCTGGAATAATATCTTTATTAATACTTTAGATCTGCTTACATACTCAAGACTTCCTTGCACACTTAGCTGCAGGGATCTGTGCACTCAGCGGTGGACTCTAGTCTAGGCCATTACACACACAACTACAAAGCCTCTCTTTGACTCTAAAACTTCACTCTTGTTCTTACTAACCCATTAAATTTATCTTTATCATTGATCTCTACTACTTTTAGACATTGTTATACATAAGAGCTTTGGCGTAAATCACATGAAAGATACCTTTGTCGACGCGTTTCGAACCAACTAGTGTGGTTCATCGTCAGGACAAGTTGAAGAAACAGATCTGGCCTAGCAAGTTAAATAGACTGTGCAGAGACTCCAACGGCTACAAAACGGCTATATTTGACCCTAGGACCTAGGGCAAAATTAAATTGATAAATTTAATCTTTAAGATTAATAAAATTATATTTCTAGGAATAAGAGAAATTAGGTGCAATTAATAAATGAGCGAATAGTATTACAAGAAATTTATTTAATTAAATAACATTGGGCTTAATAAAATTATACTAATGGTTATTTAAAAATTATTAATCAATGATTCTTTGTTTGAATGACCTCTTTTGAGGGAATAGTTAGGTTACATAGAAAATTATATATCTTTATTTATTTATTAAATTATATATATGTATTGTTTATTGATGGTATGTAAATCTTTATTTATTTATTAAATTATATATATGTATTGTTTATTGATGGTATGTAAATCTTTATAAAACTATTAAAACTGCTCTTTAGGACAAGACAAAGAGGAAAAAATTCTAATTTATTACTCTATTTTATTTAATGAGCTTATCTCAAAATATCTAGAGGAGTTATCCTTATGACTAAATGCAAGCAATAAAACAATAAAAGGACAAGACCCAAGAATACATCATAGCTTAGATAGACCCCTAAAAACTTAATGAATCAAAGCTACCAACACAGGTAAAGGACTCTCGTCAGGGAGAAAACCTACAAGAAATCAAAATAGGTTAATACCTATTATTATAGATAAATATATATGATAATCATGAATAAATACTGGAGGAACCCAATAATGGGGGGAAGAACCTAATGCTGACAGCGATGAATGCAAAAGCACTCAAAAGGACTAAACCAAACACACCAGAAGAAAGCATCCTGGATGAACAGAGGGGGGGGAGGACGAAACCTTAAGATGACAGTGCAGGGATCCAACTTCTACTTACCTTCCACCCATGGTCTCTGTTGAGATTGATGGGTCTTCGCTCAATTTCAATAGCTTCCCTTAACTTGCGATGATGGAACCGATCTACCCTGGCAATGACTTTGGCGTCCTCTATGCAGACTTGATGTTTAGTCTTGTCCACATGCTCTGCTAATGCTGAGGACTTTGTTCTACCATGCCTCAGGTCCGCTGCATGCTTGCAAATTCTCTGATGGATGGAGCGCCCTGTTTCACCTATATAGGGTGCCCCACATGAGCAAGGAATCAAATAAACACCCTTCATGTCTTTGGGGTTAACCAGATCCTTCACTGACCGCAGGGAATTACGAATGGTTTTGAGGGGTCTGAAAGTTGAGGGAATGTCAAACTTTCTGAGGATCCGAGCAATCTTGTCCGTGGTCCCTTGGATATATGGAATATGGACACCTGGATGGCGCTCCTTAGGCTCCTTTTTAATGAAAGCATTTTTAGAAGCTGTAAGGAAAGCCTTCCGACCTAGGTGCCTACTATATCCGTTTTCCACAAAGACATCAAGGAGGTGGGATCTCTCTTTATCCAGGTTTTCATTATCGGAAATCCTGAGGGCACGCGTCGCCAGGGTGTTGAGAACACCCATCTTCTGAGCAGGGAAATGATGGGAATCAGCGTGGAGATACTGCTCTGTGTGTGTTTTCTTACGAAACACTGCGTGGGAGAGAGAGCCATCCTTCCTCCTTGAAATAAGAATATCTAGGAAAGGGAGGCTGCCATT
>APFE030441601.1:0-11894 GCA_000404065.3 Pinus taeda | reverse complement strand
GCTAATAGTCCCAGACAGAGACTAATAAGGTGTAGTCATTACACCGAACCATCCAGAGACATCAAATGCAGAGAAATTGGACATTTGCAAAACGCTCAACTGCCAAAAGCTATCACAGGAGACTTGCTTTCATGCAGTCCAGAACTACTTCATGCCATTGCGAATGATAGTGCAGGCCATGTACATACATCAACTGCAGGCAAACCGTACACCCACTTCTCAAATCACGAGGCTGCCGCCAAGAAGCAGTAGCACTAGGCTCTCACATTAGAAAAAAATGTCAGCAACAACAAGAAACCATCTGCACATGATATGCCACACCCATTAAACAAAAGTGAAAGAAGAAAGCATGAGGGCCGAGATTCTTCTCTGGGCTTTCTACTGAAAGAGAATTCAGTCATTGGCCAAGCATCCAATTTGAAGTCTCACATGGATGAAATAAATTCTAGACTTATAAACCTTGAAGAAGACATGGCATGCATGAGGAACAAAATCAATGGTAGCATCAGAGAAAAAGAAAATAATAGTGACAGTGTGAGTGCAGAAGATGAGCTACCTTATAAATTAAGGGAGAAATCAGATTTTAAGAGATTACATTCAGTTACCAAAGGCTGTGGAGGTGGTGGCATAGCTCAGAGGCTCATCAAATCACTACAAAAACTAAGCCTCGGAGGTTCCAGAAGATCTTCTAACCTCAAACCCACTGAGAATCAAAAGGCTTCAGGAAAATCAAACTGGGCTTCAGATTGGCAAATAAGGGTTGAAGACCAATGTTCTGCATTGGAGTTAGATTCAAGCTCCCTAATCAACCAATCAGAGGCAGTAGACAGAGTCATTCAATACCACCTGTTTCTGTTAGCTCAAGCCATAGTGAGATCAATGTTGCTAGAGATAAATCCATGACTAGGAGAAGAAGCCATGAAAGAAGCTGCAGTATTTCCTAGAATTGCATTGTTTCTTTTTGAAGTTCACTGTCACAGGTCAATATTATTTTTAAATAATAAACAGTTTGACATGAAAAATTGTTCTACATATTTCACATCAAAAATTGTTATCCATATACAATGAAGTACTATATTAACGGGATCTAGATTTAAAAAATTGTTATCCAGATACAATGAAGTACTTTATTAACCAGAATGGTACACTTACATTCTATAATAGATTTTCTCATAATTATCTAAGTTTTATCAAGACAAATATTATTGCCAAACCTTGGGTTATCAAAATCTGCTCCCCAAAAACAGCTAACAAGGTTATCAAAATCTGCAACCTAAAAGCAATCAACAAAGTTATCAAAACCAAATATTTATGTTTGTATTACCACATCTCTTCCATACTGAATTAGACATCCATACTGAATTAGACAACTACTCTAAACTCAACTACATAAAAAGATTTTTAAAATTGTGATACAAAAGTAAATCATTCTACCTGTGTTTTTTTGTTACTTCAATTCTCAAAAGCAAGTAATCATAACATTTTCTTTGGCTGTGGATGAAAGCAAAAATTATCAGATAGATTTGGTATTTTAACACTACAAAGTTCCAAAAGGCACCATATATCACTAACTCCAAAACAAAGTTCAAAACAGACGACTGTGCGTAGTTCTTAGTGTTCCCCTGGCTGAGCATGAAAAGCCATAAAGTTTATGAATTTTGACTTTTATGGCTCACGTTTGTTTGCAGAATTTTGACCATGTCAGCGTGATCTAACATCAAACAAAAAAATTATGATTGCAAAACTGATAAAAAGAGCCAGAATTTCAAAATTGATTTTGAATGTTTACAACAGCGGTGTAGTATTTTTTGGCAGACCATGTTGATGACAAAAACCAGATAAACCAATAAAAAACTCATTCTGCAAGGCGCATAAATAACTTCAGAATGTGCAGAGAATAGAGGTTACAAATAACATCTTCATATAAATGATTTAATGAGGGCAAAAAAAACAACAACAACAACTTGAATATATCAAGCTAGAGACAAAATGAATAATGAGATCTGCACTGCCTAACTGTCAAAACTTCATATCAAGTCGCCTTTTTACATTGATGGAGCTACATCCAGCTCGCATTGGTTAGCCTAGAAACCCAATTTGGACATTTCATCATCAAAGTTCCAGCTTACATTGGTTAACTTCGAAATCCAATTTGGACATTTCATCATCAAAATTCCAGCTTGCATTGGTTAACTTAGAAACCGAATTTGGACATTTCATCATCAAAATTCCATTCTTCTGGCAAAGGAATATAGGTTCCACTGGTATCAGCGTGTCCAGTTGATTCTAGAAATTGAAGCAATGCAAGGAAAGAATCCATGCCTGGTTCCTCAATTGAATTGGATTTTAAGGTCGCCTGGCTTATTTGGGGCTGCAAAACATTCTTCTCAATCAATGAGCTAGCATTCTTAAGAATGCCTTCAGGAATATCCATTATTGCTACCCCTGCCACATTTCTCACAATAGTAGTGTTGTTGCCCTCGGCAGTACCAATTCTATTAGCCAAATTGGCCAAACTAGTAGTGCACTTAGCCCAATTTGCCAAATCAGTAGTGCTGATTGTGGATGATGTAATAACATCATCAACCGCTTGAGGTGAACACCAGTCATCAAAATAACTGCGATTGTTGCCCTCAGAAATACCAATTATATTAGGCCAATTGGCCAAATCAGTAGCGCTGAGTGCAGATGATGTATTAACATCATCAACCCCTTGAGGTGAACACCAGTCATCAAAATAATTGCGATTATAATCTGAATTCATATTCCAAAATTCAATATGATTTTCAACAGACTGAACGTTAGACACAAACTCTGATATGTTCTCAGAATTGATGCCCGATTCAAATTTTGACATGAAGTTCTCAGAATTGATGCCTTGCACCTGATCATGAAATGGTACAAGTGGTGTTTCAACTGACCTGATATGCATATCCCCTGGTATAGGTGAGTCACCAGATCTACTTTGTAAGGGTGGTGTCATTAAGTTCTCAGAATTGATGCCTTGCACCTGATCATGAAATTGTACTAGTGGTGTTTCAACTGGGCTGATATGCATATCCCCTGGTATTAGTGACTCGCCAGTTCTACTTTGTAAGGGTGGTGTCATGAAGTTCTCAGAATTGATGCCTTGCACCTGATCATGAAATGGTACAAGTGGTGTTTCAACTGAGCTGATAGGCATATACCCTCGTATTGGTGACTCAACAGATCTACTTTGTAAGGGTGAATCAGATTGAAAGATCTGACGGACCCCATTCAAAAATCTTGCACTAGCTTCCACATTGGAATTTCTGCCATGACCGTCACTTGAGCTTGCTGAACGTCCTGGCAAGTGTGTGCATTTATGTGTCTTCTCACTCTCATATGTCTTCTTACTCTTACATGTCTTCCTACTCTTTTTGGAATGAGGCTTTTTGGGAGGTGCCTCATCAGGAAAATTGAGCCTGGCTTTCTTCCCTCTGCGCCTCTTTGCTTCTGCATCATATACTAAAGCAGCTTCTAACGGTGTGTCATAGGTACCAACCCAAACGTTCACGCCTTCGATGGGATCCCTGACTTCTACACCCCATCTTCCCCTGCGTGGTCTTATACCTCTGTATAGGTTCTTCCGCTGCTTCTTGCTATCTGTCTCGTCTGCTCCTTTGATTTCGGAATTTGCAGCAAGACCTCCTTCAAAGAACATTAAATTTAAAAGCATATTATAAACTATATGAATCTAAAACTTAATATGAACATCTCAAATTTGTGAGATAATTCAACTCACTTTCATGGACGGTAAAATTATGAACACACAATAATACCTAAAATAATTAAGAGGGAGAGTGTCAAACACCTACTTAGATGTTATATGTGAAAAACAAGCTTCACATTTGGCAGCCGTTGGAATGCGTTTAATTTTAAAACATTAAAAAGGGCAATTGTGTGCAATGCAAATGGATTTGCACAGTGCACTACAGGTTCAGATCAAATGCAGAGATTGTGGATGATGACTTGTGCGCCTTGTTTTAAATGCATAATACACTACAGGCTTAGACCTTATGCAGAGATTGTGGATAAGGACTTCCACGAATCTTACCGAGTTGGAATTGGTATTGTGGATAAGGACTTGCATGTCTTTTTTTAATCTTGCCGAATTGTTTGTCAGCTGGTACCTCCCCCTTGGAGGTACCCCTAGGAGTACTTGATAGGCAAATTGGGCTCTCAAATCTATGGTGAAGAAATGGCAAATAAACAAATAAATAGTGCTGAGCTAAAGAATATAGAAAAGGAGCTTGCTGATATTGCTGCAACTATGATTTTCAACTCTATCCCATGGAGCTCTAGGAATTGGGGAACTTGAGAGAAAAAAGCAGCAAATCTTAAAGTTTGAAGAGATTTCTTGGTGGCTCAAAAGCTCGGTTACATGGCTGAGGGAAGGTGATGAGAACAGGGCTACAAGGCTGAGAGAAGGTGATAAGAACACAAAATTCTTTCAAAGTTTCGTGAATAAAAGAAGAGCCACAAATTCTATTTGAAAAATAAAAAATGAGAATGGAGACCTGCTTCACTCCCAAGATGACATTTCTAATGAAGCTGTCAAGCACTTTAAGAATGCTTATAAAAGCGAGTCTAACAGGGAGTTTAAAGACATCCTATGGGGTATAGATCCATTTCCTTGCATGTTCAAGGATGAATACAATGAAATAATATCTGCTGTTTCGGAGGAGGAATTACTATCTGTTATGCTGTCTTTCAAAAAAGACAAATGTCCTGGCCCAGACGGTTGGACCATTGACATCTTTATATACTTCTTTGATTTCATGAAAAATGACATCTTGGGATGGTGGAAGAAACCAGAATGCAAGGGAGAATTAATCCTCATATCTAGTCCACCTACATAGCTCTTATTCCAAAAAAAAAAGGAATCCTCTTCCTTTGTTGATTATAGGCCTATTTCATTATGCAACGCTATCTACAAAATCATTTGTAAACTTATTGCAGAGAGAGGCAACTTATCAGCTCACATCTCAAGGGAGCAACATCGATTTCTTATCAGTAGAAACATTCTGGATGTTGTAGCCATAACTCAAGAAGCCTTACACTCCATGCATACTAGGAATATTGGGGCTGCTATCCTAAAAGTTGATTTAAAAAAGGCCTTTGATTGACTGGACTGGAGCTTCCTTAGATGTTTACTTATCAAAATATGCTTGAATGGCCTGTGCACAAATTGGATCATGGCATGTGTGCAAGACATCAATTTCACAATTCTCATCAATAGATTCCCTACAATTTGCGGAAAAGGGGCTCCCCAAGGGGTGCTTTTTATCTCCTATTTTATTCATATTGGAGATGGACTTCCTAAGGCTTCACATTAAGAGAGCCGTTGTTGCTGGTAAAGTTGGTCCCCTCTTCATCTCCAGAGGTAATCTTCACACTCATAACCTCTTTGTGGAAGATGTCCTTCTGTTTGCTAGGCTTTGCAGGAAAACATGCAGATTTTACATGAGATAATTCTTTCATTCCAAAAGGTGACTGGCCTTTCCATTAACAAGGGCAAATCCTCTTTCTACTTTGGTAAGGTGGTCGACGCTGAGATGGAATACATCTCTCGACTTTATAACATTCAGGCCATCTCCATTGAAGAGGGGCTTAAATATATGGGATTTCATCTCAGATTCTACAAAAGAATTTCAGGTTGGGAATTTAAATGCTTATGGCTTGCTGGCATAATGATCTTAGCTCAGTCAGTCCTTGCCCAAATTTGTGTTTACTGGGCACATCTATTTTTCATCCCTTTGGCCATTGTTAATAAGTTGAATAGCGTAATGGCTACCTACATTTGGGGCTGAAACAAGGACAAAAGAAAATTCCACCTTACCAAACTGGAAACTATCACCCTTCCTAAAAAGATTTGTGGCTCAGGCATCATGAACATGCCCCTTTTTGGCAAGGCTCTACTATGCAAATCTTTGTGGAGGGTGCTTTTTGGAAATGGCTTATGGATTCATGCTATCAAAATGAAATACCTTGGCAACAATGATATTTTCCATTGGTACATGAATGATTTCAAATGGCCCTCACAAGGTTCCACTATGCGAAGTTTTCAAAGGATTCTTCCATTTTTCTGTGGAAACTTCATTTGGGCTTTTCATACCGGTTGCAACAACCTGATAGGTGCTGATTCCATCAAGGGAATTGATTCAGTGCCAATCTCCCCTCAACTTCTATTGATCCTCCATAGTAAAGGAATTTTCTTTTATCGAGGGATGGAAGAGGGCCATTCCGCAATGGAAGACTTGTAAGAATATGGGCCTCCATGGAGCTATGGCTACACAATGGGAAAGCGTCATCTGTCATATGAGAAGTGCAGGGACAAGTGCAGGTTTCCACAAATCCCAGGATAGAGACAGCATAGAATGGCACGCTAAGAAAGGCAGTTCCCTTGTATTGGTTAGAGACATTTATCTTTCTTTGATAGAGCTGCAGAAAGGTATCCCTTGAATATTTTCCCTCCCTCTCTTTGGAAGACAAACTCCCAGATTAAAATCATTTTGTTTTCTTGGCTTGTATTTCATAATAAGAACCTTACCTGGACAAATTTACAGAAAAGGAGCTGGCAGGGTCCAGCTATGTGCATGATATGTTTAGACAACTCTGATGACAACTTGCATACTTTTTTATACTGTCCTCAATAGCTGTCTTTGTGGGGGCAACTAGCCACATATATTGGCTTTCCAACGATTTCTCATCCTTCCATTACAGAAGCATACAGTTGGTGGGAAGCACAAAATGCTATCTGGGGCCCCATCCCATTAATTGTTTTTTGGTTCATGTGGAAGTGGAGGAACAACAGAATCTTCCAAAATTGCAAGGAACCTTTCAGTTGTATTTTGGATAAGGTTATTCCATATTATTCCTCCATTTTACAGAACTTGCCCTTATAGAAAAATCTCAGAGATGATCAACATCTCACATTTCCAAGGGCACATTTAGACGAGGTGACAAAAAATGACTATTGGGCTTGTGGAGTTTACATAGCTATGACAAGTGACCTCCGATTCTCCTTATATTGGAACGGTGGCAAATGAACAAATAACAAGGCAGAGGCAATGGCCCTACATGGTCTACTTTTATTCTGCACTTTCATGGATATAGAGCATACTGGGACTCAAAAATTATCATAGAACATGTGAAAGGCATACATGCAATTCATGGTTAGCAAAGATAACAGCTCTATGGAAGCCAGCGACCTTCCCCATCACTCATATAAGGGGCAAACAAAATGCACAAGCTGATATTTTGTCAAAGAAATGATTACATTCGCCTCTATGTAAGTGGCACCTGTTTATCACTTCTTTCCCCTATACATATGACATTCTGCCCTTTACAATGCCAGGAATATGAAGTCAACATCTACAGGTATGAATTACAGCCAAATATCTGAAAATATGTCAATCTGTTGGCTTTCTACATATTCTGGAAAGTTATAGTTTTTTGTTATGAACATTAGATATCAAGATCCCAATTTTTTTTTGTAATGTATAAGGAAAGATTTCTCTAGATGCTGGCTGGAATTTTTGCCTTCTCCAGGGACAGATGCTCTCTTTTGTATACATTTCTGTTTATATTAAATATAATACAATCAATACTGCTTTTTCTTCTAAAAAAATTATAATGTTTTTGTGTGTATATTTCATATTTGGACTTTATTTTGATAGTTATTTGAGAGAGATATATATTTGGTTGGTTTGTGATTGGTTTTGTTAGGAATGTATCATTTTTTTATTTTAATTTTGGTTATATGTTTTTTTTTTATAAAATTTACCCTATATTGCTACAAATCAATTCTAAATACAAATTTATTTTTAATTATTGTATTAAATATATTTTTAATATAAATATATATTTTTTTTAAATGCAATTCAAATTGGATTTGTTGACTCCTCACCCGAGTTCGATCCACAATTACATGACCCGCTGCAAATACAGCAATTATAATCTTTGGATATTGTGATCTCGGATTAATATAAAGCTTTGTAATTTCCAGATGTTGTGTAATATTGTGTTCTTAGATCCTGAAATATTGTGATCACCTTTATGTCATTCTCAATAAGCAGAAATGGATTTAAACGACGAAAAAAACCGAAAATTTTGATAGGATGGTGTACGATTACCGTTAATAGTCATCGAGCAAATTTAGTCATCGAGCACTCTCGCGAAACCCCGCGAGATTTCATAGGATGGGGTACGATTACCGTTAATAGTAATGATGATGTCGATTGACTTTTTACATAACGAGATTTTGTAGAGTAAATATTTTAGCAGGCTGTTAATGAAATTTGTAAGCGATTGAAAGCGATAGAATACGGCAAAGAGGATGTGGTTTGGTTCGTAGAGTAGAGTATGAATATACGGCAGAGAGAATGTGGTTTGGTTTGTAGAGTAGAGTATGAATATATCTGTTTGTTATTTAAATTATGTAAAAGATTTAAGGTTTGGGGTATTTTGTATTGATGATTTATGGTATTGAACTCATGGTTTTATATGTAACTAAAGTTTAACTGATAGTATTGAGATCATGATATTACATGTGACCAATTTTTTTAAAGATTTGGGACCCATAGTATTATATGTAACCAAGTTTTTAAAAGGTTTGGGGATTTTCCACTATAATGTATTGGTGACCTCTGGTATTGAACCCATGATATTACATGTGATTAAGCATTTATTGTGGTTTGGGGAGCTTAGTGTTGGTGACCTATGGTATTGAGCTCATGGTATTACATGTGACCAAGCTTTGGTTCGTGTATTGGGCCCATGGTATTGCATGTGACCAAGCTTTGGCCCATGGCATTGGACCCATGGTATTACATGTGACCAAGTCTTGGCTCATGGTATTGGGGCAATGGTATTACATGTGACCAAGTCTTTTAAAGACTTGGAACCCATGGTATTGAGCCCATGGTATTACAGGTAACCAAGCCTTTAAAAGGCGGGGGGATTCTCAATTATAATGTGAGAATCACAACTATATACTAACTTTGAAAGGACACAAGATTAGATTAGTAGTAGAACTTTGAGAATCACAAACTCTATATAATAAGAATTATATATAATATAGAGTTTGTTTGTATTTAGTGAAATTGGGAAGTAAACTTGCTCTCCCTCACCACACTTGGATTCTGATCACTACCACTAAACTTATTTTAATTAAAACTACCCACACATTCTCCTAACATCATCTAGACCCTAATACAGTTTTTCTTAAAACATTATGTCAAACCTAATATTTTTCTTTTTATCTAAGAACATTATCTCAACCCAAATTAATAATCAGAGGCACCTCTACAAACACTCTATATTATATATAATTTTTATTAATTAAAATTACCTATACATTCTCCTAAATAATGGATCCATTATTTAAACATTATCTCAATCCTAATATAGTTTCAACCAATACCATTTTTATTTCAACCCTAATACTACAACATTATCTCAACTCTAATACAATTTTTCTAAAAATATTATCTCAACCCTAATATTATTTTTTGTGAGAGCATTATCTCAACTCTAACCATTTTTGTGAGAACATTATCTCAACCTAAATTAGTAATGATGGGAGCCACCTCCCCACTCAACACATTTCAAATTAGTAATCAGTGCCACCTCTCCAGTAAACACATTAACTAGGTTGCTCTCTCCAATAAACACATTAACTCGTTTTTCTCTGGGCATTTTTATTTTTGGGCATGGATCAATATGCAATCAGACCAGACGATGAAATAGGAGAGAAAAGATTTTGACATGGCAATGACCTATCCATGGGCTGACAACGAAAACCATTTTGTGTGGGTGCTCACTAAATGTGCCGGATTTCAAATTTATTATTTAGTGTTTAGTGAATGCAGTGACTATGGTTTCAGCCTCAAAAACCTAATTTAGATCGAAGAGACTCTCACACACTTAAAAAAAATCAATTTGAAAAATAAGAAAGCAAAATGAAATAATATGTAAAACTATATTATTTTTCTTTATATGTAAATTTGTGTAAATTTACAGAAAGAAAGAAAAAAAAAACAAATCGAGATTAAACTTGTAAATTCAATACAATTTGTGTTCAGAAATAATTCAATACAATTTTATTACAGAACTAACAGAACAGAACTAATGTAAAATTTAAAATATAACAGAACTAAGTAACCTATAAAATTTCATTACTCACCTGTAGGTGCGTAAGTAAACTGGGTCTTTTAAAAAAAATGGGTTATACGAAATCTGGAATCTAACAAAACTAACATGTAATATTATTTTCTGAATGTGGACTGTGTAAATTTAAAGACACGTTGTCTGCAAATTTACACAATTATGTAAAGCTACTACAGCAGATTATTGACAGATTATTTAACAAACGAAAGCATGCACCTGAAAATAAAAACTCACAGCTTACCTTCCATTGAAGGCCATTCCTGACTGGCCTGCGATAAATCTTCGTCAATGGCTTCTTCAAGAAATTTAAGAACCTCATCAAAGCCATCGTCAAGTTTCAGGGAATCATCCTGCACCACCCCGCCAACTTCCTGCAGGCTTCCGGAACTCGCCATAGTCACGAGCTCATTCTCACTAACGGCGACACTGACAGAAGCTACTGTGTCTCCAGACATGGTGTCTCAAACCCAATGGAAACTTGCGAATAACCTCAAACCCAACTGAAACTTTCGTATCAAGCTTCCGCTTGCAGAGTCTCTCCCACAGTACCCAAGCTTTGCAGGTGCAACAACGACTGCTTAGAATTTTTATAGACGTAGAGATCTAGTCAATCCCCCGGATAATACGGAATTTTTGCGTAAGGAATCAAATGGGAAACGAATAGAAAAATGGCCCCGGGCTCCTATCCCGACTCGTCCGGGGCCGCGGAGCCATTTATTGCAGAATGCTGGCCAGCCATGCAAACTGGTTCAGTTAGTTAACATGTGGCCGATTTACGGATCACTGTAATGAGTTACAAATTCATTTGTAGTTAGAGGTGCTTGTTTGGTGTGTATCGGATATGCAATATTCCGATCAAGGTAGTAATTGCAAATTTGGAGCACTGGTCAAATTGGACGGATTTTGAAATTTTAATGTTCACTTTTATTATTTTAATAAAAGAATATTGGTAGATAAGAAAATTTTATGGATGGATAAATTACATTTAACAGGTAATTTGTTCATTAAATTTATTTATCAAATTCTATTTTTGGTTTATACCTAACCGCAAACTTGGAACATAGAGTCAAATTTGACAGTTTTTGAAATTTTAATATTCACTTTGATTATTTTAATAAAAAATATCAGTGGAAATGAAATTTCTTGAATGGGTAAATTACACCTTGACACTTAATTTTTTCATTAAATTTACTCATCAAATTTTATCTTTGGGTAAATTACACCTTGCTACTTAATTTTTTCATTAAATTTACTAATCAAATTCTATCTCTGATTTAGATTAGACCGAATCCCAAAATCATCCTTACTTAAAATAAAATGGTTAAAAAATAAAATATTATTAATTTTAATGTGACAACTTATTAAATAAAATGTTGAGTAGTGAAATATAATTTATTTCGTGGTGGGTAATGAAACATAATTAATTTTGATCATCTAAATTCATTAAATAATAAGTTAGTGTTTACCATAGGTTGGACACCTCAACATATCACACAATGTTTAGGGGTTTACATAAAACCTCTATGCTACATAATTAATCCTTTTTCGAAAACAATTGGAACTTAACCCAATGACTACATAATTATCAATTTCCAAATGTTTATTTAGTTCTGAAGTATCATCAATCTAAATCTTTAGAAGTCCAAAATAAAAGCTAATACCTTTGACCTTTAACAACAGTAGACACTTATGCCCAAGAT